>JASANG010001542.1:0-73720 GCA_030248215.1 Enoplolaimus lenunculus
TTCAGAAATTTATAATTTTTCCATGTGTATATATTATAGTGTTAAAGCGACGCGCTGATTTGAATTGCGTCATTTTTGCGTTGATTAACTAGTTTAGCACACCTTATCGGTGAAATCTACGGTGTATCATCAAGCTTGCAACAAAAGCGTTGCAATTATTTGAAATTATTGTTTTTGCGCCAGAGTGGAACATTACCGTGGGTCGGGTAAGGAAAATCAGCCGCGGGTATACTCGCGGGTCTGGATGTATGCACTGATAAGGACACTCGTGCTGACGGCCAGTGGTTCTGCTTCGGTATCTTTGCCCAATGACGCCTTGCTATTTGCTGCCTTGAGAATGTATACGACAGCTGGTTTTGTCGTTTGTTGGAGCAATACTCACAGCTTCGCTGACTATTGATATTCTAGCATAGAAGAAACTGTGAATTTCCAAAAATGTTTTCAAAGCACGGAATTAAAAACAACTGTCAATAAATAAGCTGGAGTGTACTGTGAATTTTGATTTAATGCTCAAACGGCATTTTAGGTTGAAAGAAAAACATGAGGACCATTGGCTCTTTAGCAACTTTGAATTATTATTTCTGATAAATGCTAGCTAAGGCGAATAGCCTTAAAAATCTTATACGCTTCTAGCGTAGATTTTCCCAAGACACAATCTTGGTTAAAATGTTTTTTGTGCCACCATATTCTGGGAATTTCGTTACGGAAATCATTCATAATTTACTCAAACGTGTGTTATTCAGTCCGTTTGTTTTTAAACTGGGGTAAGTTTTATGTAAAAATCACAGAAATTCGAAAAAAGCCACAAAACAACGGCTTGACAACACGTTATATATGCAGCTAATTTACCGTAATTTCGGCTGAATGGATTTTGTTTCACCTCCGGTTCCAGCTGGTGTATTATCCAACTGTGATTGCATGCTGAGTGCTTTTTCGAGTTACGTAGCGCTGACCATATATACGGGTTGACTATTAGAAATTTATAGCTATTCGGCTTTCTAAACAGCCCATTGAGAGCACAGAATCGTGCGAATAACTATTATTTTAACCATTAAAACATGTCACCGACTCACCGCCATCACATAAAAACCTATACCTAAAATTATAAAATACCCATGAGCCTAAAACGAAAAAGGTCACCGTTATAATACAATAGAACAATAGTTTTAATTTTTAACCTTGAGCCGGTTTTCGCTAATGTATAATCATTTGGGCGGCTATACTCAACCTTATAATAGCTCATATATTAAGTTCTTAGAAGTGAAATCTATTCTGCTGTCTGTCAACAATAAACTTTGATATACGAACGTGCAAGCTCGCATTAAAAGCTCATTGGACGATTTCTTTGATATTTATTGTTGTTAGACACGCTTTTGCGTCGTAATTATTTCCTGTTCTTATATCGCACTGAAACCAAAACCTCACATTGTACAAGGACGTATATATATTTGCCTATTTTTTGCTGAGTATAGCTTACAGTTTCGGCGCCTAATTTCATAGCGACAAAACAACACAATTGTATTGTACCAGTAATCGCAAGACCGCATGTAAAACCGTAAATATATGCTAAATGGCACACTGCAAAACCTGTTATTAAAGCAAATATACATATACATACATACATACATATATATACTGGGTAATTTCGGAATAGTATTAGAAGCATCACGCGCAGCTTCGATACTTATTCCTTAGCAGTAAAACCAGAGCCGTACCTAGTATTGTGCGGCGCCCGACACCACGAAGGCCGCACTATTTAGCAGTGGCATGTCAAACGTCTCACAGGCAAATAAACAGGACTGCTCACGCACTTTTAGTTTAAGTACCGTACTGCAGTGATTAGAATACGAGGGGGAGGGGACTGATATTTATTTGGCATCTCCAGAGAGTACCCTCTGTTAAAGGGTTACGGGCAGCTATTTATTTTTAACCCGTCTGCCGCCACCCCTTGTTAGTGATATACGTCCGGTATTGCAACTATCCGTTGAATTAAACGTTTATTTGTATTGTATCAAAAGCTTGAGCGATAATGCAAGGTTATACTTAGGAATTGCTTTATGCACTGCAATAAGGGGCCCATGTATAGAACAGGGCCAGGTCATTTTTCGGAGGGGCTATATTAGAGTCTGTTTAAGCTTTAGACTAATTTTTTTAGCTTAGCATCAGGCTTTAGGCTTAGGAATAGACTCATTTATACGCTTATGCTTAGGCTTAGGTTTAAGCTTAGGCTTAGGAATAGAATCATCCATACGCTTAGGCTTAGGCTTAGGCTTAGGAATACGCTTATACTACTGTTCCGGTCCTGTTCTATACGTGGACCCAATAAGGGATGATTGACATTTTATGGACTCTAATTAGGGTTTAGAGACCTCTGTCCGCTTATGGACTTGTATTAGGAATACAGACTTCTGTTGATTGGGACTCAAAATGGATACCCCCTCTTATTACCACCACCTTATTCGGGTCAGTACAGTATATATAAATCCTGAAATAAAGTTTGGTTTGCATGGATGCGATGCGAAATTCGATGCCCAAAAATTCGATTAGATCCACACATGCCCTTCGATATAAAAATGCATCATTTAATTTTGCTAATACATTTAATACGAGTACCATATAAGTGACGAAAATTCGCGAGCAGACCGAGTCAGATACCAGGTGCTGATTTGGTTTTCCAACAGCGGGCTCTAGTGGCTTCGTCATCGCGGGTGGGGGTTCGTGCACTACGCACGCCTGTGAGTGAAACTGGTTCTGATTTATAGTGGCCAGCATTTGCTAAACGGTAAGTGATTTATGCAAATAAAACAAACGACACGCAGAAGCTAGTTTTTTTGCATAGTTTGTTCAGACATTCAACGTACTATATTCTAGTGAATCGAATTACAGGCGGGACATAGCAATGTACTCCGGTTTGAAAAGTATTATATATTTCAAAGCATCTTACTTACATGGTGCAGAGTTGCATAAGTCAGAGATGATGTGTCTATTAAATGACAATAGGTGGATTGAAAAATGTATAAAAGTCCGTAAGTACCCGAATAGCACAAGAATCCCATCTGGAGAGGCAAAATAGATATCAGTCATTCAACCTCTTATTTAAGTTTCTACTGTAATGTACATTAAAACTGTTCAATCTTCTATGTGAAGTAAATGAACCGTTAAGCCCTATTCACACGTGCAAGTTTTTGCTGCGAGAACTTGCAGGTACAAATTGTACGCAGACTTTACATTTTTTGATCAGCCAATGAGAAATCGACTGCAATAAATTCAGTGAACTTGCACGGTTGTTCATGCATGAGAACTAAATTCATAGCTATGAGTTTTAATGAATTATTTACATCTGCAAGTATTTCGAACGGGATTTTGGACAAAACTTGTAAGCGCAAGTTGCAGCTGAAAGCTATCGCAGCAGAAACTTGCACCTGTGAATATGGCTTTCACTATATTTAAAATATGCGATAAAGCATTTATAAATATTTTCTGAGTTTTTTGCATTTGAAACAACGCACAAGAGTCAAAAATTGAACTTAAAACTTTGCTTAAATTTTAGCGGTTATACTTTTATGACTGATATTCATACCCTAGCACGTTTTTGGAGCATATAATAAAACCTGTCTGCTGACCTGCGTGTTCCTGAGAACCGATAGCTAAAATCATGTTGCTTAGCAACTGGCGACTTTGAGCTGAAAGCCTATAATTTTTGGATATTAAAAATAATATTACACCGCGAGTTTTCGTGAAAACACTTCAAGCCTACAGTTTCGTTAAGAAACTATTGCCACACATCAATCAGCATCAAGACTGCAAATTTAATTTTCGTTTTCAATCAGCGTCCGCTTACACGGCTTTTATAAAAAGAATGTTGTATGTATTCTGTTTTACGTTTAGCTGACATTTTGTTTTAAAGTTGAAAACTAAAATAGAACTTGAGTACACCTCCATCGATGCATTGTTTATATACTTAGTAAAGAGATAGAGTACAAGTTTTACTCTGTTGGGCAAGAAAATTTATTGGCCCATTTTATAGAACAGGGCCGGATCGTTTTCCGGAGGGGCTATAATAGAGTCAGTTTAAGTTTTAGACTAATTGTTTGCTTAGGCTTAGGCTTAGGCTTAGGAATAGGCTCATCCATACGCTTAGGCTTAGGCTTAGGCGTAGGAATATGCTTTACTACTGTTCCGGCCCTGTTCTATACATGGGCCAAATCATTTATAACATAGACTTGTTTAATGTTGTTGATAAACTTTCAGCCCAGGTTGGAGCATGTACGTAGGGTACTGGAGGAACTTCTCTTATCGCTCGTACCCTCGAAATGCGGCCCTGAAAGTGAAATTTGACGTGTTTTGACTATTACTTTCTTACAAAAAATGCTGGTATTCACAAGCAGTTAAACAATACGATTACCATGGATTCTTGTATATACGCTCTACAGATTGTCAATGCAAATTCGTAATTGTCAAATTGCGATAGTGTTCTGCAGTGTATACGTTTGTTGGTACAGATCATAGATATAAATTGTGAAATACGAAGGAAAATTTCGGAACTGAAATTGCCAATGCCTCTGGCGAATATTTACCAAAGTCAAAGCAGAAGCCGGTCGTTTGTTTTCTACTAGCACTGGAGTGTATGGTGGAGTTGTGGTTTAGGATTGTACCCTGATCCTCAAGAGTTGTACACAATTTGTCTGTAATTCTTTGACCGATTTTAGGGTTTGTCTTTTCGCGAAAAATTAACCATTACATCGAATGATAAGATCAAAGAGGAACGTTATACATATATATAATATACATATATATAAACTTTTCTAAAAACAGTTGCACGGCAATTATTGTTCGGTCACTATAAGGGCCACGCTTTGAAGTTTTCTATTTTTTGTAGTATGTTGGTTTGTATACGCTCGATACCATGTTGTGTGATCGGATCATTAGATCAGTCTATCTGGCGTGTTGAATGCTGATATGTTTTCGTTTTGCATGCAGTGCCATAGCAGACAGGGGTGGGGGCTGCCCCCAAATTCCAGGGTGGGAGCCCTCAAACTCGCGAGCGAGGCGAGCGGGAAGCGAGACGCATTTTAAAAAACTTAAGCGGTTTTTGTTTCAATCGGTTAGGGTGGGTGCGGCCCCTTTAAGGGTGGGGGCCGCCAAATGGGGGCATGTATGTGTGGCTGCTCCGGTCCTGTTTGTATGTGCGATTGCACATCATGTTTGGGATTTTTTCAAGTGAAATAGTTGTCGTCAATCAGTTGCTTTATTAGTTGAATTTCACTCATAAAAATTTAGTTTATCACTGATAACACTACAACACAGTGCATACCCATGTCAAACAAACGCGGAAGCGCAGCGTCCGTCTCCAATTACTAGACAGATAAAACTATTATAAGGCGGGGGTGAGTCTCGTAGCCCTTTTTCGTTGCGGTCACGATGTCAAAGTTATGTTTTAGTAGTGTTTATGTGCATTTTATCAACGAGCGAAAAATATCCTCAACGTTGATACAAGATGTGCTCATTGCATACGCTCAGGTTTTAGAATTATTTACCGAATTTATAGCGAAAATAAGCTATTAGTCCTGTGAAATTACCACAAAAATGCTTTAATGTCTCAGATCTATGCTTTATTTGTTCAAATAATACGTTTATAAAGTGTTAATGTTGCAAAGCTTTCATAGCACACTTTGTTTTATCGGTTTGGACTTTCTTTGTACCAAGGGCGTCCGACTCCACGGGGGGGTGGCTATGGGCGGGCGTGTGTTCCTCCCGAATTTGGTTGGTACCTCCCAAATATACTCGGTGTTAAAAGTAAACAATTTTGAATTGCAATTACATGGACCCCAAAAATTATACAGTGTCCCCTAAATACAATTTTCTTCGGACGCTCCTGCTTTGTGCAATACTTGAAAATTTTAACAAAATACAAGACAAACGTATTCTAAATATAACAGTTTTGCACAGATTGCACCGGGCGTATGCCCACAGGATCGTCAGCCGGTCTAATAGGCCTAAAAAATTTGGCCACATTGAAAAGTTTTAGCCCTGCTTGTTAATATATCTTGTGAAATTGACCGCATGCAACTGTTAAAATTGGCTTATCCAACAGTATGTTGAACTGGCTATGCGCCTAGATTACGTAAACCTATTGCTATTATACTACAGCGGGGCGGTGAATGCTGGTTCAAACTAGCCGTCAAATTATGCATGAGTTATCTCTTTTCATGAGTCATTACCATATGATAAAGCAACGATACACGCTTTGTTTATGATTCAGTAGTATTGGGCAACAGTTTTACACGGGTTGAGTTTAATACAGTCCGGGTTCGTACCAAAGGCCGCCCTGTGGGTCTCTGCTCTCCCTGAAACAATAGAAAATTATCAACCTTGCTTGTAAGTGAAAGAAAATCGTTGCATGCCCCTCCTGAAAAAAGGTGAGCTGGCTACGATTTGAGCAATAGTTAAAAATGATTGTTCACAGGACCAGTCAGTCTGGTCATGAGCTTACAGAGGGTCAGTTACGTTCTATAACATTTTGACTAATGTTACCCTAAAGGCCGTCCCATTTTCCAGAAACAGCAATGTACCAGGAGTACACACAACAAATATATATAATTGGAACAGTTGGACAGTTGAAACAACGGGACAGTTTGGACAGCGGGACAATTGGACAGCAGAACAGTTGAGACAGCAGGACAGTTGGGACAGGTGATAGTTGGAACAGCGAGACAGTTGGGACAGCGGACAGTTGAGACAGCGGACAGTTGGGACAGCGGGACAATTGGGCAGCAGAACAGTTGAGACAGCGGACAGTTGGGACTGCGGGACAATTGGACAGCAGGACAGTTGAGACAACGGCACGATTGGGGCAGCGGGACAGTTGGGACAGCGGATCAGTTGGGACGGTTGGGTCAGCGGGACAGTTGGGACATTTCGGACAGCGGGACATTTGTCACAGGGGACAGTTGGGACAGCGGGACAGTTGGGATATTTCGGACAGCGGGACATTTGTCACAGCGGACAGTTCGGACAGCGGACAGATTGGACAGCGGGACAGGTGGGAAAGCGTGTCATTTGGGACAGCAGCACACTTGATACAGTGAGACAGTTGGACAGTTGGGACAGTTGAGACAGGGGTACACTTGGGACTGCGGGACAGTTGGGAAATTTGGGACAGTGAGGCAGTGGGGCAGTTGGGACAGCAGGACAGCTGGGACAGAGGGACAGCTGGCCCATAAGGAAAACCTCCTTAACATAAATAAGTTTTCTTGTATTGAATTCTAAGGGGAATGCCGCCCCACTGTCCCTCGCAAGTTCAGGGTACCCTGAGCAGGATGGAGATTGTCGCACACCAAACCCCTCATACTAAGCAATTCATTATTGCTACACATATCCTGCTCAGTGGTCAGGCGAGCTGCAACCCCCGAGCCCAAATGAAAGCAAAAACTGACTCTACTATGGTCGTAACGTGGGCCAAAATTTAAAAGAGAAGTTTTCCTGTTTTTCAAACCGCGTGAAAGTTCAAAATGACCCTAAACAAAAAACAAAAATGGGATCGTTTGAACACCAAAACACGCCTGGCTACGCCAATTCGTCCACCCGACCCGATTCCGAATTTTTTCAACTGCATTACTAGAATTCTTCTGTTTGCAAAATTTTCCTTGTCGTCTCTATAAATCGTTTCGCACGTTCGCTATGAATTCATGGTTGCGCAGCCGCTTAATCTACTTTTTGAAATAGTAAAGCCACATTCACACGTGCAGGTTTTGCAGCGAGAACTCGCATCTGCAACTTGCACGAAATATATACTTTCACACTGCAAAAAATAGTGAGTCAATTCGACTGCATTTGACTCTGGCGGATTAGAATTTTGACTCAGTTTGTGTAGTCAGGAATAGCCTATTTCGGAGAGAGTCAATTTGACTCACCATGCGTTATGACCAAAAATGCACAACATGCAAGTTGTACGTGCAAGGTTTGCAGCAAAAGGTTGCACATGTGAATAGGGTTTTACAATTCAATTAATAAACAGTTTAATTCAGAAGCGATAACTTCACCGAAATTCCAACTCAATATTCGTTTTCAATCAGAATCGATTCAGTAAAATGACAATTTCGTATAGTGATCAATTTTGGAAACTGTTCTTTCGTTGGAAAGGTTCGTTATGGAAAACAATATGGAAAGATCTGACCTGTTTTCTGGTGTTGTACTACGCGATATCGGCATTGTACCGTTTTGGTCTCAGTCCTGAGAACCGATGTACCTTTGAACGGTTGGTGATTGCGTTTAATCATTACACTGAACATATTCCATTGACTTTCATGTTGGGGTTTTACGTTGGGATGGTCGTTAAGCGCTGGTGGGATCAGTTTCAACGCGTATCGTGGCCTGACAAATTTTTGTACTGGGTTTCAGCGTGCATTCCAGGTAACAACCAGGAGAGATAGCTAGTAAAATTCAAAGTTTCAATTGGTTACTGTTCTAAAATGTACTCTCTACAAATAACAAATGAGTAGCAGTGTTGAAAGAAATTTGAATAAATTTTAGAAATACGTTCTTTAAGTACACTGCATAAAACGGTGAGTCAAAATGACTCTCTCCGATATAGGCTTTTCGAGACTACACAAACAGAATCAAATTCGACTCCGTCAGAGTCGATCGTGCGACTCAGTGAGTCGAATGTGACTCTGGTAGGGCCGAATTTTGACTCAATTTGAGTAGTCCAGAAATGCCTATTTCGTAGAGGGTCAATTTAACTCGTCATTTTTTGCTGTGTAGCAATTTTATTCCAGGCAATATATAATTGACAAAATGTTTTGTTTTTGAGTTATCGAAATTATGTTTCGAAGCTTAATTCAATTCTTGCTTGTGACTCTGCTGCATAGCATTTGTGAGGACAGAACAATATTGATTTGACAAGTAAACCAAACAGTCTATCCATTCTAACGACAAGTAATGATTTGAAGTATTTGACAACATAGCCAGAAAAGTTTTTAGGAATTTTGTGTACATTTTGACACATTTGATAAGGGTACAAAGGTAGTGTTGACTAAATTTATTTATTAGTTATAATGCAGTTACAATGGTTTACATATCAGATGGGTTTACATACTGTTGGTTCCTATTTACACTTTGTTTCAGGTGACAAACCCGAAATCCGGCAAATTCGGCGAACAATAGCACGTCATAGTATTTTGGGTGCGATTATGGGTTGGCGAAGCATCTCTGTTCGAGTCCTGAAACGGTTTCCTGCCCTGCAACATCTTGTAAACGCTGGTTTAATGACACATGAAGAGTTAGAATTAATTTCCAGGGTCCAGCTACGCTTTGATCCACACAATAACTGGTTTGTTCCGTTGAATTGGGTGGTTACAACGCTGGTTGGGTGCTATCACAACGGGCAAATTGGGCACGTCAACGAGTTTTTGCAATTGACTCGCGAACTCGAAACATATAGGCACGGGTTTATGCAGTTGTTTGTCTATGATTGGATAACAATTCCACTGGTATATTCGCAAGTTGCAGTTGTTGCAACGTACGGATATTTTGCATTGTGTCTTGTCGGCCGTCAATATATTAATCCTGCGAATCTGGAACATTTACACGGTGTACAACCTCATGTTGATATTTACGTACCGATTTTTACAATTCTACAATTTTTCTTTTTTGTTGGTTGGCTAAAGGTTAGGACCAATGTAAAAGAACAGGGGCGGAACAGTATTATAAGCATATTCCTAAGCCTAAGCCTAAGTCTAAGCCAAACAAAAAATAAGTCTAAAGCTTAAGCTTACTCTGCTGAAGTCCCACAGAAACACGTTCCGCCCCTGATCTCTGCATGGGCCAAGGTTAGAGTTGTACAGTGTAACGGCAATTTGGCAGACTGTTGAAGCAAAAGCAATAAATCTAATGTAATCTTATATGGTTTCTTAGCTTTTTTGAAGGAAATTTGTTGAAACACTCGTTGGAATTATTTTATGATTTACAAATATCATATTATACCAAAAACAAGCATGTTAAACTTGTGTTAAACTTTTTTCAATTACTACATTTTCCCATTTTCTTTGTTCGTGACATAGAAACCCAACACATGAATGTAAAAAGTTAATGGCCCATGTATAGAACACGTCCCGACCGTTTTGTTGCGGGACTGTAATAGAGTCAGTTTAAGCTTTAGACAAATTTTTTTGCTTAGGCATAGGAATAGACTCTTTCTTAGGCATAGGTTTAGGGTTAGGCTTGGGAATATCTTTATACTATTGTTCCGGCCCTGTTCTAGATATGGGCCAAAGTAAGCAACGTTTTTCAGCATGAATATTTTTATTCAATGAAGAATCAACTTCAAACTCAGATCTGAATTTAAAGACTATAGGATGCCAACCCCTTTCTTACGTCACCGTTCGGCTATAAAAGCTTACCGTTCTGTACCGAGTTATATCTTTCTCATCTTGTGGATATCTTGTATGCACACATGCGTAAATGAAAAATGTTACACACTACGCATTGTGTATCATTTCGTGTACTGTAGCGACCCGAATAAAAGAGGTTTGGCCCCAATCAATAAGAGTCCGTATTTCTAATAAGAGTCCGTAAGCGGATATACTCCCTAAAACCTAATTAGAGTCCATAAGCGTCAATTATCCCTAATTGTAGCGCATAAATCGCTCGAGCTATTGACACAAGACAAACGTTTAATTCAGCGAATAGTTGCAGTACCAGATATATATCAGTAACGACGGGTGGCTGAGCGTGTGTTAAAAATAAATAACAGTCCGTAACCGAATAACATGCTGGTATCCTCTGAAGAGGCCAAATAAATATCAGTCCCCCCCTCTTATTCGGATCACTACAGTACATAGTTTTGCGTTGCCACGGCATTGCGAATACTATACTCTATGCGGCAACGGATTGACTTTAAAAGAGATATTTTAGGTTGGTGAAGATCTGATGAATCCATTCGGCGAAGATGACGAAGATTTCGAATTCAACTATTTAATTGATCGCAATTTAGAAATGGCATATTTAATTGTCGACAAAATGCACGGTGATCGTCCTTCTAAAACGTGTGACACTGAGCTGATTTCGAACAATGTAACGCTGCCGCATACAATAGCGTCAGGGAAAATTGCTGATCAAGCACCACACAGTCATGTTACACGGATCGCTATAAGCACATGCGATATGGAACTGCTACCTGAAGGTCGATGTGAACCGGATAATAGCAGCAAACTTGATAGTGGACAAAAAGAAAACAACAGCATGAACCTGTTTGATGGTCTGCTTAAACGAAAAAGCCGATCAGAACGCAGTTCGTTCGCGAAAGCTAACGAACAAAAAGGTGGGAAATTTCAAAGACTTGTTCAAAGTATACTAGTCGCACGGCGATCAACGCGGTTGGCAACCGAGATTGACATTTCGAAACAACGGTCGAGCGAGTCACATTCTGGCAACAATGCCGAAGGACGATTGGGTAAAAATAATGTTAATATGAAAAATGCAAGTCCGGAAAATGCCGATAAAGCAGCATTGAAAAGTGTAACCAGAACACAATCAGACGACGTAACATTGAAACGAGCAAACGGGGACCAGTTAAGAGCAACGAAATCGGCGACAAACAGAAACGGAATAAGTTTAAGTGATTCGATTCATGTGACCGGAAGCGAAGACACAGAAACAGCTTGGTTAATGGACGAAAATCGTGGAATCCCAAACGTTTAGATTGACAGTTATTATGTTTTGTTCAGTTGTACTCAACCATCACGGCCATACTGTAGAAATAACTTGAAAACTGTACTGATGTGATCACACGCATTAACGGCTGGCATTGCTAGTCGATTAGTTTATTTAAATTGTGATATGGGCTTAAACGATTTCGACCTATGTATAGAACAGGGCCGTAACAGTAATATAAGCATATTCCTAAGCCTAAGCTGAAGCCTAAGTACAAGGATGAGGTCGCGGAAACATTGGTCTAAAGCTTAAGGTTACTCCATTGTAGTCTCGCAGAAAAATCTTCCGTTCATGACCTTTACATGGGCCACGATTGGTTACATGAATATTTTCTGTCATCTGTTATCTAGTTTCAACCGGGATTAGAACGGAGATTCTCGGGCGGGAAGCGTGTACTGCATTGACCCGAATAAGAGGGGGTAATAAGAGGGGGTCTCCATTTTGACTCCGAATCAATAGGAGTCCGTATCCCTAATAAGATTCCGTAAGCGGATAGAGTCTCTAAACCCTAATTAGAGTCCATAAATGTCAATTAACCTTAATTGTAGCGCATAAATGACTCCAGGACCAAATAATTTGAGTTCGAAGCTTTAAAGCGTACCTAAATTTTGAAAGTACATTCATAAGTATAACCTTGTAAGTATTATCCCTCAAGCTATTGACACAAGACAACAAACGTTTATTCAACGGATAATTGCAGTACCGGAGATATATCAGTAACGAAGGGCGGCGTAGCGGAGGTTAAAAATAAATAACAGTCCGTAACCGAATAACAAGGGGGGTACCCTCTGGAGAGGCCAAACAAATATCAGTCCCCCCTCTTATTCGGATCACTGCAGTACGATAAATTCTCTAGCTGCAGGAGCTTGCCGCTCCAGCCAGAGGAGGCTCTCACGTCTTATTGAGGTTTCTTATAATAACTATGACACATACATAATGTGCATTATTTCGCGTACACTGCAATTTTGTTAGACACAGTAAGTTCTGTGTGGCAAGAGATTAAGCCATAATGGGTCATCCACGTTATACTGTCTACTGTAAAAAAGTTGATATACTTGATTGCAATGGCGGTACAAAACAATATTGTTCTTAAAATATTCAGACTTAACAGCGAGTTCACGTAATGGTGCTTGATGGAGTTGGTATAATGTGGACATTGTTTGGACACGGTGTCTGACAATTAAAGTTTCTTCAGACAGACTCTGTATAATCAATAAACAGACACCCTTCGAATAGACTCTGTATTATGCTATACGCAAGTCCCTTCTGACAGACTCAAGACAAAACAGCTGACCTTTCTATTCAAGCCAGTTCTATTCAAGCTTAGTCTATTGGATTCAAAATTTTGAACTGTAGAACCGAAGCAAACAGCTATTCGCTTAATGAAATACTAAATATAAAGCAATATTCCACTCCAAGTGCTACGACCCAGACAGAACAAAGTTTTTTGTAAAAGTAACTTTCACTCAAATTCGACGATGTCTCTTGCATTGGCAAATTGACTAATAATTTGGCCAAATTTTTGTCGCAACGCTGCACGCATTCTCGCTTGACGGTTGTCGCGCTGTTGTTGCCAAAATGGTTTTCCCATAGCCCTATCGTGTTGTGTTGCTTGATTTGGTCTTGTTCTAGCCAGCATTTCGTCTCGTCCGATATTGATCGCTTCCAGTTCTTTGTTCGGTGTCCGCCATTTGATCCCGTAATCAATATGAACTTGTGCGTTTTGGTTTGAATCGCTATACGTCAACAGTTGCGGCGCACTTTGTTCAAACTTTGACTGTTGTTGATTAAGTTTCGGTTTGGCCACAGATTGCATCTGTTCTTGCTTCAATTCAACATTTGCTGTCTTTCGTTGGCTGTGGTTTATTGATGTTTCCGCTGGAAATTGCGTTTTGTTTTCAATTTTGCCAGTATTCAGTGAACGAAAGCCGCTTTGTGTTTCGTGTCTTGTCGTCTCAGCGGTTGAATTCTGCGATTCTAATTGCCGTTGTGTTGCTAAAGTTGGCTGCAAGTTTGAAGAGTCCGGATCAACCACAAACAGTCGTTCGTCGACGCCAAATAATTTAAATCCTTGTCTACGTGTAAGAGATTTATTGTGCGGCACAAATTTCACTTTTGACGGATGTTGTTGCAATTCTGCAAACAGCTTATCAATGTCTTTGGCAACATCTGGTTCGTTTGTAGCGGCAGTCTCGGTGTTTTCTTCATATGGTTGCGATGTTTTGTTCAATAATAAATCGTTATAACTCGCTGTGGTGTTTAAAACTGGCTTACGCTTAGATTGTTTACCAGATGTCGAGTATTGAGCCAATAACCTCGCGCAAGAGCAATAATGGGCATCTTTGCCTTGTTGTCCTGGGTCCCCTGCCATGCCTGGTTCCCCTGGAGTTCCTGGAAAGCCAGGTTCACCAGGAGGTCCTGGTGGTCCTGGTTCACCGAGTAGAATTGAATTGGGAGCAGGTGTACCGCGTGGACCTTGCACGCCTGGAAAACCTGGAGGTCCTGGCGGACCTTTTGTACCTGGCGCACCTTTTCCACCATATGCCGGTTTTCCAGGTGGTCCACTGAGGCCTGGCTTACCTGGCTCTCCGTTCTGTCCCGGCGGTCCGCGGGGGCCAACGGAACCCGGTCGCCCATTTACCCCAGGTAAGCCAGGGTAACCAATGCGGCCAGGCTTACCTAAAATTACGAAAATTGCTCAAGTTAGCATAAGGTGAGTGCAAATTCGGCTAAAATATATTTTAAAAAGACTACCGTGGACAGCGAGTAAGAAGCCAAATGCATTTCATTATTCAATTTCAATACGATATTATAGTTTTGTGTCGGATCAGTAACGCGGATTCAATCTGGTTCTCATACTTCCAATGTTTGTCTACAGATGACATCCAAATAGCGTCGCAGGCGAAAAGTGCACAAAACGAAGGTTTACGCTAAGGCAAAGGTTTAAAAGTTTAAGCTCGCTCTATTACAGTTCCACAGAAGAACGTTCAGCGACTGATCTTCACATAGGGCCGGCCTCTGAAACAAACACTGGCCGATAGTTATAGCAAGAAAAATTTTGCTTTATTTAACAACATACCATTTGATCCAGGCAAACCAAGCTGCCCTGGATCACCAGGCGGACCACTAGGACACACAATACACTTCGGCTCGGAAACGGTTGGTTGCACGCTTATTGCAGGATAACCATTTATTCCCGGTAGTCCATTTCGCCCTGGTTCTCCTGGTGGACCAGGAGGACCAGGTGAGCATTTCAAAGGAGGACAAGCTGAAATCATTAGTGATTTCTTAGCCATACTTGTGACTCTGAATTTACTTTTGTTTGCCGAAAGGTTCATGGTAAAGTTTAAAAATAATTATTTAAGTAACATGCATACGGTACCGAGATATTGAGAGATAGCTACAAACTGACTCAGAATGGTTTGGTTTCAGTATACCTAAGTTACTAACTAGAAAAGTTTCTATAAGATAGAGCCTTGATCCAATAAACAAAATTGTTAAGCGTGGGGTGCGGTCCCAATCATTCTTCTTGGTTCGCTGGATGGTCCATGTAAAGATCAGGGGCGGAGAGTTTTTCTGTGGGACTAGGAAAGTGTAAGCTTAAGCTTTAGACTAGTATTTTTACTTGGCTTAGGCTTCGGCTTAGGCTTTGGCTTTGGAATATGCTCATTCTTAGGTTTACGTTTAGGCTTAGGCTTTAGGCTTAGGAATATGCTTATAATACTGTTCCGCCCCTTTTCTTTACATTGGCCCGCGGGATTAACGTGTATCACAAAGGCTGTTTGCGCAGTCAAGATTATAGGTCTTTGCTCTTCTGCTAATATTTCAATACCGTTTGGTTTATCAACCCTAATTACTAAACTTTCTTGAAATGATACGAATTCCGGACAGTATGTGGCAAAACTTGATATTCTATGTTAACACATTAAAATCAAGTATCAAACTAATAAGTATACAGAACACCTTTGCAGCTGATGTGCTACCGTCATTTAGAACTCGGTGGTTTTACGACAAAAAGTATCCTGCCGACAATTTGTCTTGGAAGACTGGACCAATGTAATGAACAGGAGCGGAGTAGCATTATAAGCATGAGCCTAAGCCTAAGCCTAAACCTATTAAGCAGTAGAATGAGCATATTCCTAAGCCTAAAGCTTAAGCCTAAGCCAAGCAAAAAAATTAGTCTAAAGCTTACGCATAGTCTTCTCTAGTCCCACAGAGAAACGTTCCGCCCCTGGTATTTACATGGGCTGAAGAATGGGACCAGTATTAAAACAATAACCGAACCCTCGGTAAAAAAGCATTACTGGTCCACGTTGTGGTCAACCTAAAGATTGATTGTTTCATTCATATTTCTAAACACTATTCTAAAGCAGTTTTGAACACAGCAACTTCTAAATATCACAAGGATCAAAATGAAAAATACCACAATCCATTCCTCCGCTGTGATGACGTGTCGAGCCAGCTGCATTAGACGCTACAGCACCTCGATTTTGATAAGTTTGTCGTTGTAAACGAGTCAAAAAATATTTTTCATGAATTTTGCTAGTGTCGCTGGTTGGAAGATTATTCATTGCAGCGATGGGTCGAATCAACTCGTTTGATAGGGTCGTCGGCATAACTTGAGTCTTCAGTATTCGAATTTTTTTGGTGGTGTCATCGTATAGTACCTTAAAAGCAAACAGTTGGCATAGAGAACGATGACCAATGACAGCAGCGATTTTTAGAAGAAACAGTGATGGAACCAGAAATATTTTATGGAAGAAGCCATGTGATATATAAATAGTGAAAAAAGCTTACGATCGAGTCGAGCGAGAAGCTAAAATTTATCGGTAAATTTCAGCACGAAATTTTGGTTTTAATAATTTGATAACAGTTTGAGGACCGACCTAAGCCACGGTACCCATCTTGAATTCACCTGTGGAGCAACATATCGATTAAGTATTAACTTATAACAAAAATGTTAGTATAAACTTTCCATTGTCATGCATGAAAACTACAATTGGAAACACAAATTTTCGGTCACAACTTTGCCTGGGGGAAAAACGTGAATATTGAAAAACATAATATGAATGACAAGAAAATAATGGTATAAACACGTCGTACCCGGAACTTTGCCGATTCATGCGCAAAATCTTCCGTAACCATATGTATTTTGACGTAGACGGCCGGAAATACCAAAACTGCAGCTAAAGCACAAAATCCCCCAAGTCCCAACGTGACTCCCAAATATATTTGATATGACGTTTTTCTGCCAATGTGAATCAGTCCGCTATTACATTGAGTACTATAGATTTTATTCATCGTTTATTCAGTATCGTCATCAATATATACTTTCTATAAGAGCTTTAAACTGACTTGATTTAAGCTTAATATTTTTTTGAAAGTATAATCCAAATTTGGATCATTTTGTAGAAAAGGCGTCGTCCTATTGTGTATGATAATGTTCAATCTGAATTATGATAGTGCGTTTTAGATTAATTTATTAATACTGAATTACATTCCGTGACCTTATAAAACCGACCACAGACGATAATAAAGAAGTCGAAGTTTGTATTCTATTATTCCAAAATTTAAAAGCAAAATGTTGAGCATTCCAAACAGAAATAAAAACATAATTAGCGTAAAAACAGTCAGTTTGCAAACTGTTTTACTTAAAACACAGTTGTGCTCCAGTTCAGGAATTTTTCATAGTTAAATTTTCGCGATTTGAACTGTTGTCGTACGACTCCGTAAAATCAACTCTAATGTATTTTTGCAGTTCACCAGTTCAAAGCCAATTTAGCACCCTATGATGTCGCTTTTGCGATTTTTGAGGCTGGCGCAACAGAAATTTTACTTGTGTAACACATACGCTTCAATAAAACATTGCGCATAAAAGTGATGTTTGTGAAACATCACTTCCTGCTGTAAAGCTATCGGTTTTGAAAACAACTTGAAAATATCGTTGGATTCTTAAGTAACTAACTGAAAAAATACCTGCACTGTGGTACAACCCTTTTCCCATTGATGCAATTTTGCATCGGATCAAAACTACTGATTTTGGTGGTGAAAATGTCGCTATTATTATACAAGTTACTCCATACACCTTATTTGTTTGTTTTACAACAGTAAACAATTTTTCTGACGTATAATTACCAGTCGTAGTGGGACTACATTTATTGAGCGAAGTTCAAACACACGTAAGCAATTAAGGTAATATGCAAATTAGTTGTTAGCTAACTATTCTTTTGTCGGTTTTGGGGTTTGTAAGCAATTTTCGCAGATTCCTCGCACCCAAAACCCTTCGCCACCCAAATAATTATTGGAATAATTCAAAAACTCCTAATTTTGTCTCGTCAATTAAGCAAATATGCAAATTATGTATTAGCTAACTATTCGACAATTGCTTTTAAAGGTCTTCAGACAATTTATTCAGATTTCTCGCACCCAAAAACCCATTATTGCTGAAATTAGATTGCTTGTAACCCTAATAATAAGTGAAACATTGTAAAAACGCCTAATTTAGGCTTATCAATTATACTTATATGCAAATTATCTATTAGCTAACTTCTCAATTAACGGTTTTTCGGTTTTACGACGTTTGTAAACAATTTATTCAGATTCCTCGCACCAAAACCTTCAGTAAACCCTATTTATTGAAATAATTCAAAAAGTCCTTGTTTTGTCTTGTCGATTAAGCCAATATGTAAATTAGCTATTAGCTAACTATTCAATTATCGGTTTGGGATGCTTGTAAACAATTTATTAAAATTCTTCGCACCTAAAAACCCATTATTGCTGAAATGATATTGCTTTTAACCTTAATAATTAGTGAAATATTGTAAGAAGTCCTAATTTAGGCTTACAAACTATGCTAATATGCAAATTATCCATTAGCTAACAACACAATTATCAGTTTTGGAGATATGTAAACAGTTTACGGAGATTTTTCGCACCCAAAAACCCGTTAATGCTAAAATTAGATTGCTTCTAACTGAAATAATTACTGAAATATTGTGGAAAGTCCTAATTTAGGCTAAATTAATTATGCAAATTAGCCTGTAGCTAATAAACGGCTTAAAATTTTAAAACCCCGATGCGAGGTTAACACCCTAGAATAATTGGCTTTCAAACAAAAAAAGTTTATGAAAATCGGTTCAGCCGTTCCTGAGATTCTTTTCGGACGGACAGACGGACAGACGGACAGACGGACGGACGGACATCCACCTTTCGACCCCCAAGTACAAAACATTGGAGACTTGAAGTTAATAGATAATGAGAAAACTATAAGCGTAAATACGTGTGACGGTTAAGAGCCTTTGGCACGCCTTGCAATGCATATCCATTTTTCATTCACGACTTTAACTGTGCTCAAAAAACTTCACCTCATGCAGCCGAAAACCAACCTACACCGTGGGAATGTGCATCTATCGTGAGAAGTTGTCTTCAGCAGAGCTTGACAATGATTCATATAAGAATTGAGAAATTGGCGCTGTTGAAATGCTCCGTAGGTAGGCCAGTTTCTGAAAAACTAGCGTTTTTCATCACATCCATGTTGTTGAATATCACATATACTTTTTACATACAATGGTCGGTCCATGCCGAGCGGAATAAACGGCACCTGGAATTGAATGGAGTCAACTGATATGAAACAGAGCACACAAATGTTGCTAAAATTTGAATGCCGAGGTTGGATATTTAGCTGAAATCGTAGCTTGAAACTTTTTTGTTCAAACTCGATAACGTGGCTTACATTTTAAGGACTAAACCTTTTAGGTAAACTAGTGAAGGGCTTGGTGCTTGTGTCAGTGCATGGCTGTGTTTCGTGTGTCAGCGGCTGTGTTTCTTGTTCTAATATATTATGTTTATGACAAACGCAAATATTAACCACAAATCCTAAAATTCGACATATATAGCTATTTCCCAAAACTTCATTTTTGTGTTATCCATCGTGGCTCAGCTTCAGCATGCGTTTGAGGCTTAATAGGTTTAGGCTTGGGGATCAAGCACAAGTTATGTCTTTTAAACGTAAGCTTTTACAGGTTAACAATTACCAAATGAAATTTTGTGCTGAATCGGCACCAAATCTTACGTTTACGTTTTAATTAAACATGCAGACGAGTTACTACCCGATGTTACTATTATGATTGGTGAAAATGTTATTCAGAGCAGACCCAGATTTATGACTTGTACAAATGTTTAGAGTGTTCGGCGCGCACATTCAAAAGCGGAATCGCAAGGGACGTATCAGGGCTGTATAGAAGCGTGCTCAAATTCCGATACAAACACCATGAATGATTTCACGAAGAATTCTGTTTAAACATGCAGACGAGTTATTAATACCCGTTCTTGTTAGTAGGTAAAAATGTTATTCAAAGCTGACCCAGATTATATACGAAACTTGTGCAAAAATGTTTAGATTGTCCCGCACACATATTCAAAGTCGGAACCGCAAGGCACGGAAAAGTCGATGTTTTAAATGCAACTGGAATTGGTAGATCTCCGACATAAAGCACTATAGCTAAATTAAAGTAGAGGATAAATCTTAATAATTCAGTAATTTATAAACAGAACGGACTATAGGGACATGTACCCTTATTGAGAACCTTTGTAAACTTTAATTCAAATCTTGGCTTTTATAGTCAAAAAATGGGACTATAAAGTCATGTTTCTTCAACCAAACCAATATCATGGACAAGATTTAACAAAACGTTTTCAGAGCGATTATCGTCTTGCTCTAGCTTGCAACATTTTTTCAATAAATATCACCGTCAATTATACGTTTATTGGATTCTTAAAGTTTTGTTTCCAATGCTATCATATATAAAAATTAATGTCTACAAATTTTTCAAAGGCAACGACCCTACTCTCGATCTAGATCCAACAGCATTCTTGCACTAAAAACTGGGAAACTTTGAATATTAAATGTTCATGTTCGTTTTTGCGCAGAATCTGATTGCCATCAAAATTTGTAAACGGAACACGTGAAATTATATAAACTGATGTTTAGCAGTATATTTACATAGCTACCGATTGTATTTCTGTGACTGTCCTTGTTTTTGTAGTTAAGTTTTTCGACGAAATGTTGATTTATCAAGATATTTTCACAGGTATGATTTTTTGTTCAATTCATTAGAAGAAGTTTTGTAATATGTGTTGGAAATTAATTATTTTCGTTTTTACATTGCAATCACAAAACGATTAGGCAACAGACAAATTTATTGAAGATACGGGAATAGCCTAGCCAGCCAGTATTTTGTTTTGAGATATGTAATCTGATTTAAAGTTCTTTAATGAACGATCAAATTGGCAAAACTGAATTTCAGCATGTGTAGATGTTTCGTACTTGCAGGTGACGAACTGTGCAGCGATTCGTTTCCAGTCAAGCTTGTTGACGATTTAGTTTACGAGTTCAAAGGGAAGGTATGTTGACCTAAAAGTGTGTGCACAGAATGCTAGGAATGAGAATGTCACTCTCAAGTCTCAAATATTACAGAGTCTCGCTGAATCTTCACCTTAGTTTTTAAAAACTGCTTACGTATTTAACATTTGACACTTTAACCTTTCCGGTTTAGTTCCAGTAGTGGTATGAACTCTGAGTATTGGGGAAGTATGTCTATAGTATAGTTATGCGGATTTTGGCTTTTTAATTTTTGGATTTGCAAATTGATCAATCGGCTCTTTAGATGGCGGTTTATGGATTCTAGCCGGAATGCTAGACTCTTATTCCCATCCGCATACATTCAGTGCAGTGCACTATATATAATTGCATGTGCAGACAACAGACCACCCATTGTTACATGTTTATGGCCCAATTTTGAACAGGATCGTCCCTTGACCAACCATTCTATTTTCGACTGCATACCATCTTCATAGCGCGGCAATTACTATTGCGCTCACGGCGTGACCGCTATGTCAGTCTAAGTAGATTGGCACGATTGGGAACTTCCGACCCTTTTGCTATACAACTGCAAAAGCGAGTTACGGGTGGGTTCAAACTAGTTACCTACGGATTCTCGGCCGAATGATATGCCGCTGAACCTTTCAACCCGCTTCGTCAATTACTCTCGACCGCATGCTGCAAACTAGCATACATGCACTGCACCGCACTATATTTCCAGTGCACATAACGCACAAACTAGTCTCACATAATTACACCCATTGTTCACATCTATGCGCGATGCAGCAAATGTTAAGATCCAAGATAATGTAGCGTAGTGAATGAAATAAGCGATGGTAAACAAAAGGATTGTTTTTAAGTATATATACCTACGACGATTGCTGAGAAATTTGGCTATACGGAGGTTGTACAGACAAAATTTTTATGAACTTGAAAAGACGCATACCTTTAATGCTTTACTTTAATGTAATATTAAACGTGGTTTAAGCATGTTGTTCGAAAGGAAGGCGATATCCAGTTATCCGGTGCGAATCCGTCAGCGGAAGAAATGGACGAAGGAACTGAGGAAGCTGTAGAACGTGGGGTTGATATCGTGCTCAATCATCGATTACAAAATATGACATCTGTGTATGGTGACGCTAAAATGTTTAAAGACTGGGCAAAGGAGTATATGAAAAAGTACATAAGTTTGTATACGCTATACGGCACTCACTCTCATTACGCCATTGTATCTCGCGCTCTTCGTTATCATTTTAGTATGCGATGTGCTTGACTTATAATATATATACCTTATGATTCACTTTCATGTGGAAATTGCTGTTTATCTTTTATGCTGTTTGCTTTTCTTTCTAAACATTTATAATAGCTGTATGAAACTGAGACGCATCCTTACTTTAATTGGCACAATACATAGGGCAGTTTTCTGTCGGTACCAGGGTGCAAGCAGAATTCCGATTTCGATTAGAATTCTCAAGAAGTTAAAGTTTTGATACGCTTAAGTGGAAATGAATATATATAGTTCTAGCTAATAGTTCTAATTCGGTAAACATATATTTTGTACTACTCAGACTTTTGACATCGTACAAGTTTAGATGATATGTCCGATTTTCTGGGGAACGGGTTTGAGTTGGGTCCAGTCACCGAAACAGAATCTTAACATTCCTGATATCGGAGTGGACCCTTAATTGGGGTGTTGCGTTTGAAACGAAAATAATGTACCTATCCACGCCTGATCGCTCACAATTAACATATTTAGTCATTAAACAAGGGTGTGACCCGATATCCGTTACCGGTAAAAACCGGTGCCTGTTTCCGGTATAGACATTACGGAAATTCTGTTATTTGTGCGCTCAAAAATAAGTTTTAAATCACTTAATAATATGTTGCAATTTTTCGGCATGAAATTAAAATTACGAAATTCATCCACAATTTCGATGCATCCGCCATTTTTTCTGTAACATTGTAGAAAACCGGTGAATATGTGCATACATCATATTTGAAGAAGAATAACACATCTTTGAAATTTTATACTTCAATATCGGTTTTCCGTTTCCGTTATTTTGATCACTATCCGTTTTCGTTATTTTTGCTATCCGTTTACACCCTGGTTTATACGTATCTTCATTATTGCTGAGCCCATACTGTAATATACCGATACTAGGATAGATATACTTCAACTGTGGCCGTAACTGAAGCGAATATTACTCTCGCGCTCTAAGATATACTTATTGTCAAAATTGGACGTAGCCGAGCTTTGCTCAATGGATTCTGTTGTACCAGAACTCCAGATCTGAGTTTGTTTATGCGTTTGATTTATAGACTCGTTGCCCGCCTCAAGGAAAATGGCAAAAATGAAGACGAGATAAAAGCATTCAAAACAAAAATCCAAGAATTCATAGTGTCACTTGTGAAGAAAGAACGGTTCAAGAACTTAGACTTTTTCACCCGTAAGTTTTAATATTACTAGTGTATTGCATTTGCTAGTATTTTGCTTTTGAACAAAAGATCCCGCGAGGAGTTTATTGGAGACAAATATTAGAGCAGACTGCTATTGAACGAAACAAATCTGTGGCTTAAAATTAAGGCTCGGTAAGCTTTGTTACGTATATGTTTTGTGCTTGGAGGTAAAAATAATTATGTTCTGTGCGTTCGCCCCACTAGAGCCTTATCGGATTTCGAAAACTTTTAATACGTACAATGTCGTTTAAAAATTTATTAAACCATTTTCAGGGTGCAACCGGAATTCCGGTTCCGATATTTTTTCAGCTTCCGGTTCCGGTAAATTTTTACCGGCATTAAAAATTCCGGTATTAAAATTTGGTCGGTTTTAATTAAGATATTTTGCTACAAAATGACGATGAGAATTAACTAGATTTTGTTCGTACAATATGCAAACCTTGACAATCGCCAAAAATAACCATCGAAGGTAGATTTCGCTTCCGTGGATTATGAAAATCTACTCCAACTAGGGTTATTTCATCGATAATTTTGCGAAAATGAAAATTAAAATGAATTTTCTGGTGGTATGTATTTTTCATTTTCCGGTTCCGTTTCCGGTAAATTTTTCAAATTCCGGTTCCGGTAAATTGTAATTCCGGTTGAACCCAATCATTTTATATGTACTGAAGGCAGAATGCTACAGGATCAACGGAACTTACACTTTAATTAACCTAGATCTTTTATGATTTCGGTTTCAATCTATATATTTGCGCACTGCCAACTTTCCGGTGGTAAAGCAGAGTGCGACTGGAAATCCGGCTCCGGCAAAATGCAACATCCGGTTTCAGGATATTTATAGCTGAAAGTATGCCAGGAAACGCAGTTAATATGAAATACTTATGGAAGAAGTTAAATTTGACATAACGTAATTGCATCGTTTTTAGCTGACAGCGAAAATGCCGCAGATGGAATGTTGTGCATATTAGAATACAGGGATGTTGATGGGGAAGAAGTGCCGACAATGATGCTTATTAAAGAAGGCGTCGAAGAAATCAAATGTGTAAGTATCTCGCAGACAGCAGCGCAATTGAAAATGAATAATCTTTAATTCACCACCAATTCATTAGTAACATCGTAATATATGACTGCAACGAGACTTTATTACAATTCTTTCTAGTGGAAAAATTACCTTGAAAATTCGCTAGTTTTAATAAGTTTTTGAAACGGGTATTCAGTGTAATATCCAGAGCAAAAAATTGTTGTTTAACAGTTTTAATGATTATACAACATTAAAATGTTACGTGTATTGTTAATGTATTCTATTTCAGTAATGCCGCTGTTCCTGCCACGACAATGAACGTATACTCCTAGGTGCATTATTATTTTAAAAGCTTCGTTGAATGGCCAGTGACCAAAGTAAAATGTTTTATACAGTCATTATTTTTAGCAGGAGCAGTCCCAGTCATGAGATATTAAACGCGCGTAACACGGCATAAACCGCATTAACATTTTTTCGTTTTTAGCCACTTTCGGATATTACCTTTTTCACGAAAAATTATCGTATGTTGTCCAGATTTTTTGGTCGCTGATTATGCATGAATTGTTGTTTTATTGGCATTGCGCTATTTTGTGCAAAATAACATACATTAACTTTAAAAATTTACTTATATTTCTAAAAATCTTTAAGGCGCACTCGCTTCGTTCTCGACAAAACACTGTTCCAGTGGGATATTAAACGAAACTTCACTTCATAGCTGTTGTGCTTTTTGATAATTTTTCGGTACAATAATGTATGTGTATTTAAATTCCAGGATCACCTCAAAAGTTAGAGTAGTGTTTCTATCAAGTGGTTTTCCGCAACAGCTTTGGTGTTTTATTTTGCTTGAGGGTAAACCCTCATTAATTTATGTGGAGATTGTTGATCAGGGTAGCGTTATGTTGAAACTTAATAAATTTGTTGAAACAGCGGTTGGTCGTTGTTGAGCAACTACATGTACTCCCCATTCGATTTGTTCGTATATGGTGTACATATGCAACAAAGGACAACTCTCGAAAACGTAACTGCCGGAAATTCTGTAATTTCCATGTGCGTAATTAGTTAAAAATGTATATATCAGGGTGTAAACTAATAGTAAAAAATAAACTAGTGATTAAAACGGATATTGAAATATAAAAAATTCAAAAATGTTTTAAGTGGTGAATGCATTGAAATTTTTAAGTTTTTCGACGGATTTCGTAATTATTTCATTTCGAATAATTGCAGCATATCTAGCCAAAATTTGCGACATATATACGTGATTTAAGTAAAAATAATATTGGAATCGGATATCCAGCACTTCTACATCAACGATAAGCAGTGTATTCTAACAGCCATTTGGCATGCTCGTGCGCCAGAACGAACCTAGTGTTTAGTTTCTGGCTCACAAATTTTTTCAAAATTCTGCCTTTGTAAAATATTGCTGAAAATTTTTTAGCTCTCGTATACTAATTTTGATGGTAAATATCTCTTATACCAGTTTGCAATTAAATGTGAACCTACCATAGGTCAAGATTTACCGGAGCCTGAGGCAGAGCTCCGGTTGTACCCTGGTGCATCCTGAGGCGAAAGAAACGAAGTAAGAGGTTCACAAATTTACCGAACCGGAAGTGAAGGTGGAGGTGAACGTAAAACTACTCAACACGGTGTAAAGCGATAGTAAAAATAACGAAAACGGTAGCGAGTATTTATAAAAGAATCGGGCAATGTTACCCTAAGGCGTCCCATTTTCCCGGGACAGAAATGTACCAGGAGCACCCGTCCCATTTTCCAGGGACAGCAATGTACCAGGAGCACATACAAAACATATAATTGGAACAGTGGGACAGGTGAGACAGCGGGACAGTTTGGACAAATGGGACAGTTGGAACAAATGGGACAGATGGAACAGTTGGGTTAGGACAGATGGGTTAGTTGGGACAAACGGGACAGATGAGACAGCGGGACAGATGGGACAGTTTGGACAAATGGGACAGCTGGGTTGGGACAGATGGGTTAGTTGGGACAAACGGGACATTTGGGATAGATGAGACAGTTGGGACAGATCAGACAGTTGGGACAAATGGGACAGTTGATATATAAATATATATTATATATATAATATATATCTATATATATTTTCTACGTAAATATATCTGCCTGGGCATATGTAAACAGGAGCGCATAAGTGTGCACTTCGGGTATATTTCTGTCCCGGGAAATTGGGATGACCTTTATAGTAACTAAGATTTCTGATGAATTTCGTAATTTTTATTTTTATATCGAACAACTGCAGCATATTTGCAATGAAAAATTGCGAATTTAACTAATTTTGAGTACAAAATTAACAAAACTCGCTGTATTCTCAGGGTACAACCGGAGGTCTGCCTCCGGCTCCGACAGAAAATCGGCCTCCGGCTCGGGTAAAATTTTTGCCACAGGTTCCGGCAGTTTCGGTAGTTTCGTTTTACTTTTGTCACAACTTGCAGGTAATAACTTCCAAAAATTCGCAGAAAATTAGCATAAAACCAAACAAAGTAACAACATACTTATTGCAGATATTGGATAAAATTAACTAGTTAACCATCATCATTACTACCTAATTTCGCCATACCTCCGACTCCAGCAAGTTTCGTTGATCTCCGGGTCCGGTATTTTTAAACTCCGGTTGCATCCCGACTTCAATATATACTTTGATTTTTTTAAACTTATACTTCAATATATACTTATCCGTTTCCGTTATTTTTTACTGTCCGGTTGGTGTTTACACCCTAAAATATATACTGTAGTGACCCCAATAATTGGGGGGACTGATATTTATTTGGCCTTTTCAGAGGGTACCCTGTTATTCGGTTACGGACTGTTATTTATTTTCAACCCGCCCTCCTGCTCCCTTCGGTACTGATATTTGGTCCTGGAGTCATTTATGCGCTACAATTAGGAATAGACATTTATGGACTATGATTAGGGTTTAGAGACTCTACACGCTTACGGAATCTTATTAGGGATACAGACTCCTATTGATTGGACTCAAAATGGGACACCCTCTTATTCGGGTCACTACAGTACCCTGTCTGAAATTTTTGGATCCGTCGCCTAGTAAGTATTAAAGCACAACTTAACTTGCAGAACAAATTCGATTGCATGACTCCGGTCAGAGTCGTTTTAAGTCAGCTCATGGCAGGGTCCAAATCTTAAACCATACCGTCAATTGACCTAAATGAGAGCGTAAATTTTTTCTGACCCTATTTAAATTCAATACAATATACTTAAGTATTCTTAAAGTTATGAACATACCGTAGAAAACGGATGGCACAATTTTATTAGTCTCCCATCATTCGTATTCGGGACAACACAGTAGGTACGTTGTTTGTTATCTAAATTTTAAATGGGTAAAGAATAAAAGATTAACAAATGTTTACCCTCGCGTTGGCGATCTTACCCACCAGTACTGTATTGACCCGAATAAGAGGGGGATGATATTTATTTGTCCTCTTCAGACGGTACCCCCTCTATACGCTACACTTAGGATTAACTGACATTTATGGACTCTAATTAGGGTTTAGGGACCCTATCCGCGTACGGACTCTTATTGACTCGGACTCAAAATGGGGACCCCCTCTTATTCGGGTCAATACACTATACTGATATACCTACGTCGGGCCCGCGTTTGGGTACCGTGCAATACGCTTGAATTTCACTCAAAATCCAGCCGATTTTATTTAAGCATTACATTTACCTTAAGAACAACAAACATTAAATTATTTTAAAAAACTTTAAGCATAAACAATGTTTGGAGTATACTTGTAATATTGCTAGCCGATTGTTTTAGTAAGTACAATTTCACAAGTGTGAAGTGTTACAGTTTAATACTGACTAAAAAGCTTCTTCCAATACTTCGAAACTAACAATTTGGAAACTTCCGCAAGCCAAGCAATATTGCCACAAAATTTACACGCAACGATGCAATATGCCGAAATTCTATAAGTGTCCTAAACCTAAATAATAATTTCTTTCGATCTCTGTTTTCTTCTTTGGTTCCAAACTTGTGCTATATTCCAAACTTGTGCTATATTTCGAACTCATAAAACACAAAAATTAATACAATCAACGTTACATATGAACACTAAGCAAATCTGGGCAGTTAGCATGCAAATACGTTAACAAATAAATATAACAACAAGCAAGAATATGTGAGCAACAGTAACCATAAAAAGCACAAAGCATTTGGCAAACTACCTACAGCTGTTATTTACATGCTGCTTACTGTGACACAGTGATGTGACCCAAAAGGGTACAAGAATCCTCTATCAACTGCGAGCCGGATAATACCTGACCGGCATTCTAATTTGTGGTTAACTAGTTTGCTGCAATTGGCAATAACGCACGTTTTTTAACATTGTTTGTTTCCTGCTTTATTTATATTTGGGTACATCAACAAACACCACTGCAAACAAACAAACACGCAATTATTGTCTTCAACTAATAATTCTTTTTTATTCCAATTTGCTTAAGTAGGCACATTTGTTACGACAAAAACGGATCAGAAAGGTAAACAAAAGCACACATAAAAGCGGATGTAACGTGTATAACGGTCAACAAATACATTTGCAACAAGTGTAGAAAAAAAAAGCCACAACAAATTTACTACAAAACGTTATTAGCAGCAGCTGGCAAACTTTCATGATTATACTACAACTGAGGCTAAACTTAGGTTAACACTTGACTAAACGTTGTTGTAAAAATACAAAAACCTTAAAGCACAGCCAGCTATTTTTACGAAAATTAAGACAATTATTTACCTATTAAAGGAATAAAATTATTTGTATATCCGTTGCTAGCAGTAGAGTAAAAATCCTTCATCATACCAAGGCAGATATTGATTGACTTAGTGTATACGTAGTATAATATCCGTGTTTGTAAAATGATTTGACATAACAAATAAAAAACGCCAAAAAATATTATACGCAGATCAGTCAATAAGAGACGTGTAAATACTTGAGAAAAAAGCAACACAATTCATTATAATAATATGTAACATAACAACATAAAGCAGTGTTAATACGCCGCTATTGTTCACATACAAAAAATGCCTATTTGGAACTCGATTATTAACAAAAGTTGAAATAAACAGTTACTGTGAGTGCTGCCCAAACATTTATTTGACCCCATTTGGCACACGTCCCGCACACCACCAATTTCTTCTTACGACCGCCGAAACAACTAATAGACTGGTAAGCTATCTTTGACTCTAGGTCCCGTATTCTCAAATGTGTGCAGCACCTATCACCAGTAGGTGATATAGATCTTGTAACTTTCAAACCAGTAAATTCTGACGCTCAAAAATTCATCACATATTTTGCATACGATTTACTCTACTTTTTAACCTATTGTGGGTGCAATAACCGCGATAGTTAGTGAGTTTGAAAACCTATTACAAACTGTCGATAGTTGCTACGTATACACATTTGAGAATATGGGCCTAGATTTGAAAAAAAAATGATTTATACCTTGATACACTTAGCGTCTTATATATTTATTTGTTAGTCAGCCCCTCGCATGAAATCTCTGCAATATATTTACGTCTATGAGTAGACATGAAACAAAGATATTGTTTATATGCGTGCGACAAATACGTTGCGCTGTCTTACTTAAATGAATGTAATCAATCACACTGTTGTGAGAGACATAGTCGACAAACTACTGTGGTACGCATAATTCGCAAGCGTAAGTATATATACGTAAAAGTGGCCTCCATAAACAACGCAACAGTTCAATATTATATATTTGATAAACACAATTCATTTCAATTTCTGTTTTATTTTTAAACTATTACATCTCCAGCGTCCGACGTTTATAGTGGCATCAAAAATAACACTAAAAGTTTTGCACCTAAATGCCAAGAATAACACTAAAAGTTTTGTACCTAAATGCAAATGGTAAAATGTTAAGTTGAAAGTAAAGCCCTCCAATTAATACAGGAACCCGTTTGCACTTGGTGATTTCAAGTACTTAAATGCTTAACGTGACGTCATGGAACAACAAAACGGAATCAAAACGGTTACACCACCCCACAAAGCATATGTGAAACGCTCAGAGAGTTTTCTCAAGATTATTCGAACGAGTTGGATTAGCGCTGTCGTTCTCGGATCAGGGAATAGTTTGTCATTTAGCAAAAACGCTTTAACTATCCGTGGTTACAAAAATTGACATTTATGGACTCTAATTAGGATTTAGGGACTCTACACGCTTATGGACTCTTATTAGGGATACAGACTCCTATTGACTGGGACTCAAAATGGGGAGCCATCTTATTCGGGTCACTACAGTACAAAGAATCGCTAATGACATCGCATAGAGTTAGTATAAAACCTACCATTACCAAAGTTGAACTGAACAATTCCAGCAACATATGACTAAATTTACTCGAGTAGTATCAAGTCAAGTCCCCGTTACGGTATTACTCCGAGTTTCATTCATCCCTTTGTATAAGGCGGTGAACTTGACTTGATTCAAGCTTTGTGCGTAAAAACGCAGAGTGCAACGAAGAGTTACCTCATAACGGACCTAAAAGCAAAATGTATGCCAAAAACGAAACTCATAAGTCACGACAGTATCACTTATCAACTGCACTGACTATTTGTTTCATCGACTCGCCGAAAAACAATAGTTTAAAATTTGACAAACCAACAAAAAGTATAAACTCGGCGCGAATGAAATCATGATTTCGATTTAATACCTATCCATAAAAAGCATTCGAATATGTTTTCAATTTTGAAACTGAATACGTATTTAAGCTGTTAATGAACAACTCATAATAGAAAATAAATATCTCACGGCACACAATGTAATTAAAATGTAATAGAATTGGACCCTTAACAATATTGTTTCCTTCTTAAATTGTACACATGACGCAATTAGCGACATCACCGAAATTAACAAGGGATTAAATTTAATTTCTAATCGGTTCAACGCTGAACAAACAGATTTCGGGCCAATTGAAATTTAAACCTAGGCAATGATTTTCATAGCAGCCCTATCCGTTTGTTCTTGCAGAGTAGTAAAATTTTAAATTTCCACTCTGACCTTTTTGGAATGACAACTCGGACCCTAAAGTATAGAATTTTTCAAACGCTTTTCTTGCACTTTACACTATCGCCTGATTCCAGAAAAAACCATCACTTCCGTTATTTAGCTGTCTTGTTTCGCTATGGTCTTTATCATGACACATAGTTTTAAACATAAAATATAACAAAATGCAACGTCAACATTACATGATACAGTAATATGATAACAATGTCGATTATAAAACATGATATATACGCCCGCAATACGTAATGCGTCCAGATAAACAGAAGAGAATCAACGTAATAAATTATTATCTCACACACATCATGAAACCTGTCACGCCAGTTCACTCTTCGTTTTGTGCAATGCACTTGTTCTAAATTATCAATCTGATATAACTGTAGCTTATTACCAATCAAAACTATCATATGAGTTCATAAAAACCACTAAATACTCCAGAGACTTTAACGTTAAAATGATAATTATTATTTGAGAGACCGAAAAAATAGAAATCAAAAATTGTAAACAAAGCAATATATTCATTTTACGACGCAGCTGTAATTTCTTGTTGTTTCGCTGTGTCTTCAATTGTCGCTGCTATTGGCTTCTTGAGATCGTCATCATCTTCGTCTGTAGCCACTGGTGTATCAACTGCGGGTTTGTTATCAGTTTCCTTAAATTAAACGGTACACAGACAGTAAACATTAAACAGAGATGAAAAAGACCAAACGAAAAAAAACACGTTATTTTGTCACATTTTGCATAAAAGTTGCGTAGAACGGAAACGGAGATTGCTGAACTTGAATTAACATAAAAACCCATTAACCCCAAACAGTTCGCGCTAGCTCGATTGCATTTAATATATTCGTGACTGTACGTTGTACACTCGTACATTATGTAAATAACTTGGTGCCAACAGGAACTAAATGTTGTCGGAATTGGAACAGAAACAGGTATTGAATTTATTTGCAGGAACCGGAACGGTTACCAGAATTTGAATTAATTTTCATCACCAAATCACTGTTGGAATTGTTAGAAAACTTGCCAAAAAATGGCTTAAGCCAATTTGCAGCGATTTCATCATCAGGTTTTGCAAAAGCACACCAGAAACAGTCTATTAACAAAACACAAAACCGTAAAGATCCCGGATCCTGCATCATTGAATGCAGGAACAGAAACAAAAATGACCAGGATTTGAATTTTTGCAGGTATTCCGGTTGAACCCTGGTAAATAATGCATTTTCACTGAAAGCGCGCTTACTTTTTTCGGCGACTGGACGGGTTCATTATTTTCGGCAGATTTCACTTTTTCTGCACTGGCATCGTGGCCGTTCACCCCGTTAACAGCAGCCGCATCACTTTCAACTGCTCCACCGCTCTCTGTCGACACAGCTGGCTGTCCCGCGCCACCTTCCGCGTCACCTATAACAGACACGAATTGGAATAAAATCAAACGATAATATTAAATGCTGTCTTTGTAGTCTAACAAGAATAATCCTTCTACAATATCTCGGACACTGGTCATACGACCAGAAATAGTTTAATACAGTGCTTGACAGTACGTTAATATTTACAAAACAAAACATATGGAAAACATGAAATTCATCAAATCACTCTGTTCTATACCAGATAACTAGGCATTCTAAGATGTGAATTGCGATAAACCGCCCGAAAAACTAAACCATGCCGATCTTACGGTGACAAATAACGTTGCTTTCTGTGCTAAAGAACTCAGTGTTTGCACATCGCAATGATTAATTAATATTCCTTTTCTTACTCAATGCCGCTTCTTCGGAAGGTCGACGGTCCGGATGTCCTTTGTATTTTTTGGTCTTTTTGATCATTCCAAGATCAATCATCGAATACGCCATATCGATCAGTGACTTTTTCGTATCTGTGGGCTCGATTTTCAACACTTCAACCATCTGAAATTCGCGACAATCTTATTTTCAGATTTCGAGATTAGTGTTGACTGTTGGAGTTCGCAATTTTTGACTCCCAACATATTGGATATTTAATGCGGAAAACTCGGGCCCGAAATTATTTGAAGCAAAACCCAGGAGGCGGACCCGGAATAACTCTTGTAATTATATATGAAAAACTAAATTTAGTTAAATAAAGTTACTGCGTTTTGTCTCCAAATATCAGAGTAAAACACTAAGTACCCGCTACGCGGTACTGTAGTTGTTACTGTTAGCTGTTGTCGGTCAATTTAGCTTAATTATTATATAAAGTTTAAACTCACGCGTTTGTTGTCAAATTTCAGTTCCTTTCCAGCTTTTATTCGGGGTAATACAAGTTTCAGTGATTTGTCGAATTGCGCAGCGAGCCAAGCGATTGGATATGGCGCATTCTTGGTTGGAACAAAGTAACCTGAAAAACAAAACTCTCGGCTCTCATACACTTACACCCACCTTATTTAAAGGCTTAGGTGAATGCTTACGCAAAGGCTTACACACACCACATCTATTTAAGCCTATAATCCTACAAGATTGCTCAGTAAACAGATCTTAAAATACGTTAAAATACGTGTATGTTATCCGCTGATGTTTGTAAGCACTCTAATCGTCAATTTAATAATACAACTATAGATGGGCACCGGATTTCCTGATATGAAAAATATCCGTATATGTATCCGAAAGGAAATATGTATATATCCGTATAACTGGATATCCTGATATCCGCCGGATATTCCGAAATGCTATTGTGTAAATAATTTTTTAAAATAATTTGTATTGTTTCACCACTAAAGTAGTTGGTGCTGACGAAAAGTCAAAATATTGAGCCACACTGTTGCGTAACTATGCCATGACGATTTAAAATCTTGCTTTCTTAAAATATATCACACAGTTTAGCTTGATATTTATCGGTAGAATGACCGTAAAGAAATCTAAAAATTAGCTCAGTAAAAATTTGCGTCGAATACGCAGAGTCAACTACAAACTATATTACCTTTACACGAAACAAAATGTACAATATTTAATTAGAACACGAATTGAATTTCTTTGCAGGAATCGAAACAGGAACATGACCCGGAATTTGAAGAAATAATTTTCATCACCGAATTACTGTTGGACTTTTTAGAACATTTGCAAAAACTGGTTCAAGCGAATTTTCAGCAATTTTATTATCAAGTTTTGCGAAAACACAACTACAAATTTGAACTAATTTCAAAAACATTTATTTAGAAATAACAATTTTTCAAAGACAAAGTTTTCAGTATTTAAATTATACATAATTAGCCACAAAATCGTAAAAATTCCGGTTCCTTCATCTTTCAGTGCAGGAACAGGAACAGAAATTGAATTTTTGCAAGAATTCCGGCCAGAATAGGAATTCCGGTTGAACCCTGTCGGATGATGCCCATCACTACTTACAACTTACATACCTTGTGGTTTAAATTCATCGTGCAAAATATCACACATTTCCTTCAACCACATCGTTCGTGTGAAAATTAAGTGACGCTTTCCTACGGCTTCGGGTGTTATCATTGCGGCGACGTGTGCTCCAGCAATATCCCGAACATCACTAGTTGCAATGCTCAGCTTCAATGTGAGCGGCATTCGAGCGCCCAACATATATTTTATAACCTTAAACAACAACAACAGCAACTATTAAATACACTTTCAGATGGAGTTGCAAGATTTTTTCATTTTACGGTAGAACAAACAATTTTAATACAGTTTTCATGTTGGAAAACCAAAAAGTATGGTATCCATATGCTTCGAGACTGTTTAGGGTAACCGCATGTCTAGACGTCCTCCAAAATCACCAAGTCGGAAATTTTAATCCGCACAATCAAAAAAGGGTTTTGCGATATATTATTTATAGTTGGCAATTATTTTAAAACGTTCCGCTTGGTTAATCACTGCACATTAATGTGTAACTTAATGAGAGACTATTTAGTCCATTGACATGAAGTGTGTACAATCACGACATGATAAAGGTTTCCAAGAAAAAATTTCATTTGCTAGGTGTTTCTTAAATTGAGACATCCAACTGATTTTCATGAGCACTAACCTTAAACAACAATTTGGGGATACTCAAATGAGAACGTAAAAATAGTTGTAATGTGCAAACATAAAACAAGGTTCAACCTAAGTGAAGGCTACCCATAAATTTCAAAAATACCACGTCGGCAGGTTAACACAGTACTTACCGTACAACTCGTACATTCGGTTCGTGTTAAGACTGGCCCAACCGCGAGACCCGGATTGATGACGACAAGCTCAAACTTTTGCTCACCTAAAACAAATTAGTTTCCTGAGTCATTCATTAGTTGTTTCAGATAAAAACGAAGACTCATCGTTTTTCTTATTTCAAAGTATTAGAAACCGAAGCCAAAACGTTGATTACCAAATGTTACTACCAAAACTTAACACTGATACTGACTTTGGTTACGTACATAAGTTACACCCAGTTTTACCTTCGAGATCTTTGACAAAATCCCAAGCAGCTTTTTCCGCCTTTGCTTTTGACCGCTCGTAAGCGCCACAGTATTTGCTATCAATGTCCAACCAGTCATCTTCAGTCAGCACTTTTGTCGCATCTTCGAGCAAATGATCCAATCCTACAAAAATATGTAAGCAATAATCAAAATAATTAGTAATGTAATAATAATAAATAATAATAATAATAATAATAATAATAATAATAACACACTCACCGAAATGCGTCTAAAACAGTTTGGATCGCGCACTATTGGCTTACTTAAAATACAAAAGAAACCATTTACTTGAAGCTTTAGCATTGCTAAGTTGGTTTAGCTGGCTTTAGTACCTATCCAGTATATATAAATATGTAACCATTGTTTTCGCATACCAAAATGCAACATCGCAGTCAAGTTTAAGTGCGACCTCACCGTTTGATAGTAACCTAGCAAATGAAGCCTTCGGCAAAGTACCCTACATATTTTCTACTTACCACCAAGAGCTGCAATGGAGCTGGTCAAGATGACGCGTTTAACGCAAGGTTCAGCTTTACAAGCTTCAAGTACAGCAAGAGTACCGTCTACCGCAGGTTTTATCAATTCGTCTTCGTGTTTAGGCGTTTTCGAAGGAAACGGTGAAGCAACATGATGAACGTATTCACATCCGACAACTGCTCTGCAAATATCAAAAAACATGGTTTTCCAGTATAACCAATTTTAAAAATTATATATGTACATCGAGATTCAATATTTACTAATTGTCAAAAAAGCAAGCAAAAATTAAGTTATCTTCAGAGAAATCAAAACAACTTACTCTTTCCACGATTCTGGCTTTAACAAATCTGCCTCTACAAGTTGCAAATTGTCTTCCGCTTCCGGGCACAACTCGCGAAGCGGTTCCACCTTAGTTTCGTTGGCTAGATCTCGGACGGTACCACGTACATTGTATCCTTGTTCAAGCAGAGTTTTTACGATCGTTGATGCTATGAAGCCAGAAGCACCGGTTACCAGAACCACTGAAAACTTAGTAAAAAAACTATGATATATACGGTACAGAGTGTGCGACTGGAATAGAAATTCTGGAAAACAAAGCGGGTAGCAAAACGACCATATTTTTTCTATCGCAGTACAAATAACGTAGCAAAACGATAACTTTCAACGCACAACGGTGTATATTACCACCAACTGCCTTTTTCCAGGATTTTTGATTAAACGGTTTAACATGCAATTTTCTCTATTTGGAGGCGGAGCCACCCGTGTCTGCCAAAACACAAGGATGTCAAAAATTTTGACTCAAACAAACGCAGCGCTACTAATATTAAAACTTGCTTCAATGAGAAATAATCCAACTAGAAATAACGCATGCTCGTAAACTGGCGAAAATAACCAAAGGTCTTACGGCTTTTCCCAGTGAACTTTGGTTCAGGCTGCGGCGGCGGAGCTGGTTTTTCATCGACTTTCTCAGCTGTAGTGTCTTGCGGCTGCGGCGGTTCACTGCCCGCTTCTGCATCGTTATCAGCTGCTGGTTGTTGACCTTGTTCAAGTGCGACTGGTTGCTTTTGTTGTTGCTCTTCGGCAGCAATTTTGTCTTCCGAATTAACCATGGTAACAATGATATAGCAAACGATATGTGAAAATTTATGATGAAAGCCTTGATGTATTTGGATTCAATCGAGCGATTCAACTGTGATCTTGGACAGTTAAAGCAAGATACGAATATAATATAACGAACGCGACTTTAAGCTCCAAATTAAATTATATTTCAGCGTTTTAAGATTGCCGACAAGCAATTGCAATCACCCTGACTTTACAGAGAAAAATTATTATAATTAAAAAGCGCCTTCGGCGATAAATATTGTTATAATGTAATATATTAATATCTCGTTTAAGGCCTTATCGGCAGCGTTTCTTTCGATATGGCAAGAGTTATAAAGCTACTTTAGTTGAATATTTTAAATATGCGTTAGGTACACAACGACGTCTAACGTTACTATATTATACGGAATGTCAAACACTAAAACAAATCGTCTGAAACAAGAAAAACATATACAAGTATCGCGTTTATACTAAACTGCGGTGTTTAAATTAGAATTTAACCAGAGGAGAATTCCAATTTCGCAATCATAAGTTGCGAATCCTGAGCGGTTAAGCGGCCCGGCAACCCATCTGCTATCATGGCGCGTGCACATAAATATGCAGATTTTATTTTGAACTGAGCGAATTTTGCTTATTCAGAAATTGTACCCATATCTGGGTTCATGGCTCAAGTCTGAGTAAGAAATGTTCTATGCAAATTATGGCTGAAAACATGCTTACCCACCCTTTTTAATTGGTTTTAAGCGCCCGGGTTCAACCGCAATTCTTGTTCCGGCTGAAATTCCTGCTGAAAATTCAATTCTTGATCCTGTTCCGGCGATGAAAGTGACGCAGGAACCGCAATTTTTAAGGTTTCACGACAAATTGTGAAAAATAAATTAAAAAATAAATAAATAAAAATTTGCATTTAAAAAATATTGCTGAACTCAAGTTCTTTTCATAGCTTGTTTTCATATTCGGATTCAGCATATTTTTAAAGTATTTGACGCATGTATTGTGGAACTTGTCAACTTGGCTAATTAAAACGCGAAACAGTCAATGAACATCATATTTTGCTATCAACTCATCATACCGCAGTAATTCAGTGGCGCAATATAGATTCTCAATTCCTGTTCCGGTGAAAAAATAAATTCCTGTTTGTGATTCCCGTGAAATACAGTACCTGTTGAAACCCTGCTAAAGCGCACATATACGTACATGAATACGAAGGCTATTATAAATAGCAGCGCATGACTTATTAATAGGTCATTCCAAATCTTCAAGCCATATCATTTATGTTACGTCTCCGAGTGGCACACGTCTTTCTTTTCCGTATATTAGTTGCTTGCATTAACACTCCCAAGATTTCTTTTTCAGGGGAAGCAATTTTATATACATTCCATTGTTCATTCTATTTCATACATGCAGTTTGAAATGTAATTATAACTAATTCAGCTGTCCGCGAAACATTTCCGGCTGTCCAAGCCACTAACTCTTTGGCTACCCCATTTCCCTACACCTAACCTCCTTAGTTATCGAACGGTACATTTGCAACAGTACAAACAACATTAGCCCCGGCTTTAAGTCCTCTACAACTATCAAGCCAGAACGGACATAATCGCTATTGCATAGGTAGTTAGCCAAGCGATATTCCAAAACGCAATAAAAACAACACACATATACGTATATCAACTACCAATATTGCAAGTGTGATATATGTTTAAAATATAACCGGAGAGCCGATACTGACATAAAAATAACGGAACATGGAATTTTAAGTTGTTATTTGTAACTCTACACTGCGACGAGAAAAAAACCCAAATTTCAACAAACAACTTTTAAACTTATAACTTCTCACAAATACAGAGATAATAAGTAATTCTCATAATCACGCGGCCAAAAGAAACCAGAAGCTATGGCCATGCTAGAAAACCTGCTTATAAAGCGTTCAATTGTATAGGCGGATGTAAAAACACATGTCCTCCAACGCAGATAAACGCAAAAAAGAACATAGTTCTCAACACTGCGTGCAGTAACGACGACTCATTACAATTTTTGGTATTTTGATCACAGATAAATTTTTAACTGTGCAAAACGGAATCGTGCATAAAAATGTACTATGACGTTATCGAAGGATAAGTACAAATTGGTATGTCTAAAAGCAGGGGTCTTTTCCGTTATGCCCCCAGCCCGCGTTTGCTCAAAATTCGTGCAATTTTTTAGGGATGTGCCGATACCAAAATTTTTGCCGATGCCGATACTGATTCGTATTTTGAAATTTTGCCGATGCCGTACCGATGCCGATTCCAACTTTAGCACACCATGCTTAATTAACAGATAGGATACTACATTATATCACAACAAAAATTGTGATAGTCGTAAAAGGACACAAAATACAGACACTGAATACGGGCAGTCACATACCGTGTCGACGAATCCAACCTTTGTCTCCCATGTACACCAGATTACGAATCAATCAGGTCACAAATAAAAAGCCAATTTAAGTACGTAAAAGTATTTTTTAAACTCAACATTAAAAGCCACCAAGGCGATACTTGAGCTACGTTCCTTCCCTGTCCATGAGAAATCAAGCCACAATTGAAATATATACCAATACAACATAATACAAATATACACTTTCTACGTTATCTACCATAAATGTGAGTACACGAACATTACATGACTGTGCTATCGGATTTGTCTAGCCCAGACACCACGTTTTGCAACACTGATTGCTACGACAGTCGAAACAACCCAGATTAGACGGACTTAAAGCAATCACAAGACCACCAACGCGCACATGCACATATATATTACACACTTCTTTCCTGACAAACATATATACGTACCAACAATGAAGCACGGAACCGTGTATTATTAAACGAACCAAAAGAGTGAGAAACTATTGAAAGCTAGACGATACACAAAACAAGCAAGGTCAGAGGACTCGCGCAAAGCCAATGATGTATATACACCAGGTGCAACCGGAATTCCGGTTCCGGCAAATTTTTATCTTTCCCGGTTCCGTTAAATTTTTAGCGAAACTAAAAATTCCAGCTTTGAATTTTGGTCGGTGGAAATTAAGGTATTTTACTAAAAAATCCCATAAAAATTAAACTAGGGATGTGCCGATACCAAAATTTTTGCCGATGCCGATTCCAACTTTAATAAACCATGTTTAATAACCATATAGAATACTAAATTACATTATTATGTGAAGGCTTAAACTTTAACCATCATAAACGATTATAATTTTATAAGAATGGTTAATTTCAATTAAGTTTTTCAAACACAAGCGCAAGAGAGAACAATTTTCCTAAGCAGACACACTGGTGTGCGCTCAGAAATAAAATTGATAGCATTCCAACTGATTGTTATGTGCAAAAAGTATCGGCAAAGAATCGGCAATATTTTGCAGTGCCGATGCCGATAATCACAAAAAGTGCCGATTTTTGCCGATGCCGATTAATCGGCACATCCCTAATATAAACCTTGACAATCGCCGAAAATAAACTATCGAAGATAGATACGCTTGCGCGGATTATGAAAATCTAAAATACAGCAGATAAAGCGAATACCAATCTCCAACTAAAACCTATTTCACAAATAATATTGCAAAAAAAGAAAATTAATATTGTTTTTCGGTGGAATGTATTTTTCATTTTTTTGTTGCGGTTTCCGTCCCGGTTCCGTTTCCGGTAGTTTTTTCATATTCATGTTTCGGTTAATTGTAATTCCGGTTGCACCCTGATATACACCCAGAGGCATTTGTTCACCAAAGTTTTTCAAGCGTTACTTGCGTTCGCATGTTCCTAAGCATGTTGCGGAAGATGCAAATTATATAGCCATGTTGGCATGCATCAAAATATATCTCAGCTGAATTTAACTAGCTATCCTGATACCAGGTGCAACCGGAATTCCGGTTCCGGTTCCGGCATTTTTTCACCTTCCGGTTCCGGTTAATTTTTACCGGATTTAAAAATTCCGGTGTTATAATTTGGCCGTTTTCCTAACTTTGCTAATTTTTAAGAATCTCTTTTGAAAGCCACTTGTACTCCGAATATACGCCATTGATGGTGGATTTCACTTCAGTCGACGACGAAAATAAATAAATACCTATGTTCGACTAAGGTTGTTTCACAAATAATAGAGCAAAAAAAAATACGATTAAAATGAAATTTTTGGTGAAATGCACTTCTCACTTTACGGTTCCGGTTTCGGTAAAATTTTCAAATTCCGGTTCCGGTAAATTGTAATTCCGGTTACACCCTGCCTGATATTTTTGGGTGACCTGAAAGTACATATAACCTAAATTTCACAGTTTCCAAAATATATCTAACAAGAACCAGCAATGTAAGCGTCTAACAGAGTGCAAAGCGGCACTGGATTATACCGGAATCGGAACAGTAAAATTATACCAGAATAGGAACTACAGAATTTTTGACTATATGGATAATTTGTATTAACAAGTACAATGTTGATTTAGGGTGTCTGTTGGATGGCAACTATTCTCAAAAACGTCGCATGAAGAAATTGGCAATCATTTTTTGGCTCTATAAAGCTAAACTATAATCAATTATTGATAAGTTAACTTATCGAACACAATTTATATAATAGATAAATAAATGATGCAGAATTTTTATACAACATATCACAAACAAGTATTTCAATCGGAATTCTACTCGGAATTCGGAATTCCGAATGCACTTTGGCGTCTAAGTACGAAGTGTTTTATACCGAACTTGCTAAAATGAAGCAAAAACCACATGACATAGAAAAAATTCCACGTTACTGTTTTTTTGGACTATTTCTTGATCTAATATAGGCGATGCAATCAGTCACAACCATTTAACAAGCAACGTATTTCCTACCTCCGTCCGTCAATGGCGAATGAAGCCATTTTCGACGGAAAGCGCAATATATATTGTGTAAAAAGATTGAAAATGATATGAGCGAAAACGTCAAACGCAGTTTTCGTAGCATAAAAGTAAAAAAATTGTAAGACAGGTATTACACTACCAGTGTCTTATGAAAAAATTTCTGACGGCGGATGCGATTCCCGACCACTCTGGATCAGTCCCTGATCTCCGTAATAACAAGTTGGTTTCTACTTCCGCATTCATCAGGTAAAATCTATTCAGACAGAACCAACCTCTCGCGCAACAACCAGCACTTAAATCCCGAAGGCAGACACACTCTCAAGTACCCAACAGAATATGTTTAATAGCAAATATACACACAGCGTACGAGCATCCATTATACACACTACTGCGCTGCTAAGTCATCTACAACCATCAGCATATCTATTACTGCAATCCCATGGGTCCATGTACTGCCGACCGTGTCTGGCACGACAACAGGACACATGGAGGAAGACAGCTACGCTAGACTCACGCGATGCAGAACATATACACACATAGTATATTGTATATATATATGTGCAGCTAGCAGACGATTAGCTTGAACTCAACTGAAAGTAAACAAAATCATGAAATGTCTGAAATGTATACGATGGAGTTCGTCAAGGTTTCAACCAATAAAAATAGATCTAAGAAACTGTAAAACCGGACTATATGATTCAGTAAAATACAGTAAAATTGAAACTGCGCCAATGCTAAAATTTTATCACGAAAAGCTTGCAAAAGCTTACCAAAACTTACAAATTCAACACAAACGATTTAAATGATGGGTTTGCAAAACAATATTTGCACTTAACAAATTATATTTTATCTTACAAATGGTTCACCATTACCTTGCCGGTACAATCAAAATATTGACTAAACAGGTTACATACGTACGTATACAAGTTTCATTTCATTTATTATGCAAATGAAGCTATACTTAAAGCTAATTCGGAAACCAAATATATATACTTCCCAAGTACAAAAGATGCACAACAGAAACCATATACATCTTGCTTTCATTTCCTCCATGTTTCCTAGAACGAAACAATGTCGCTCGCTGTTGGTCCAAATACACAAATTTCTATGAATATGAAGCTGAATGACTGAGCATTCCGATAAACCCGCTTAAATATTGTGACCAAATCGGCAAAATCCAAACAGGAAAAATTAAAGATGCCGTACCCATTGTATTGAGGTTGGTACAAATTTTTTTGCTTGATTTGAAATATCTGAACTACAAGGCAATTCTACAATTTACAAGTACGAGGAGCCGTGGCACATTTACGCCAGGGTGGCACCGAATCCACGATTCGACCGAATCCGAATCCAGTGCTTATTTGCCGAATCCGAAACCGAATCCTGCATGTGTTTCACAATATCAACGTAATGCCAGCCGTATAACTTTTAATAGGTTAATATATGTCGTCACGACCTCAGTTCTGAGATTTCTCACCTGAAATAAAAAATATTGAGTTCTATAGCAAGGTATTTAAAAATTTTATTGCTTAAAAATGAAAAAACATTGCCGAACATTGTAGGATTCGGCTTTTCCACAAAACGAATCCGAATCCGACCCCTCAAATTTTTGCCGAATCCGAACCTTTGTCGCCACCCTGACTTTCGCTTCCAATACTGATAAAATCTAGCTTTGGCATATTATATAAGTTAGCAAAAAACAAAACACGTTGACAGAAAACCAACCACAATTCGAACATAATTATGCAAATGAAACGACTTCAGCGCCATGCCCATAGTCACTTTATCTTGAATACCAGCAGGCGTATATAAATAAGCCAATAACCAAATCTAAAGATTTTAATGAGGAATATAAATCAAATTGAAATGTAATGAATATTTAAACAGCAGGAGTGTATGCATATCTGTTAGTTCGCGTAAAATACATGCTCAAAACAAAACAATCCAAAAACATATGTATATACGTATATATATACATATATATATGTACATATATACGTATATATATATACATATACATATATATGTACACCAATCTATGTGATGTGTTTGTGTTAAGAACCTTGTTTGCACATAGCCGCGTACGTCCACAATTTTATTGGGTTACAATAACGCTAGAAAGTCAGATAAAGATGACCAGTGTTATTTTAGGGGCGTAACAGCATCTCAACATATTCCTTTTCCTAACCATAAACTTCACGTAGAAAAAAGTCTATAACTAAGCTTAAACCTAAGCAAAAATAATAACCTTACTCCTATTTTATAGTACCGAGGGAAAACTTGATGCTCTCTAAAATACTTCGGCCAAACTATTACAACTGAACGCAGCGCTACAAAAGCGTAGAACAATGGAATATAATCGTTGTTAAAGTGTTAAAAATGCATCGGCGCGAGATGTTAACCTTTATCCCAAACACTTTGAATACCGTAGGCCACGGAATGAAGAAATTGTTAGCTACGTTCTGATATTTAAATGCCATCCAGTATTACATATGAACTAACTATCCGGTTCTGGCTGCGGCCGGATGTTAGATTATCCGGCTCCGGCATTTGTTGGCATCCGACCGCATTCTGGAAAGTATATATTTTTGAGCGAATTAAGCATGACGCATTTCAGTACACAACTGAAGACTTTGTCTGACGTTTTGAACTAAAACACTGCAGCAGTGCAGTCAGCTCAGCGGTAATTTCTAAAAGCAAGTTCAACAATACAGCGATACATTTGCTGAATCCTCGGCTTCCGGTTTCGGTTCCAAGCCACAGAGACCGAAACCTGCCCAATACCGACACTTGCCGAGACCAAGACTCCCATTCCTGGTACACACTATACCATATTTATTTTCCCCTATTAGCCACTAATCACTATATACAAATATTACGCTATATCGTGGCTCATATTCATAGTTATCTTTACGTGTTCTAACTTTGTGCCCAATGGCACCAACTTAAAGCGATGAAAACGAAAAAAGTATTGGTAGAGTTTCCAGTTGTTTACACATTAAATACAAAGCCGGCAATGCGCTTTTGTTACAAAAGCTACAATTGAATGAATCACTACTACAGATAAAACAGCCCTAGTTAACGTGAGTACAAATACACAGAACTACTAGAAATGAGTAATAAATACATACTATACACACACGCACTATACACAGATAGCGCTCCACTCGAAAGCGGATTAGATGCAACGTAAACTGCAAAGCTTTCCGGGGATAGTGTTTATACACTAGACAAAGACTATCAAATGCTAATTCAACGGTAAAACGAAAACATGTTGACAAACACAAGCAAGCGCTAGAACTATCAACAAGGTTTGGACATAAGTAAAGCTAGATTTCAGTACGATGTCCGGTATAAATTTTGTTCCGATTCCAATTGTGATATTCTCCCGTTCTCCAATGTGCACCCTGTGCAAGGCAAATGTGTGTACATATAAATAAACAGAATGAACCAAACATTTAGGTACCTATTACTAGGCTCCAAAATTTCTCGTTACCTCTGTGACACAATACAACTTAAACCAACACAATAATTCACCGATACTGGTGTACTTATAAAACATTGCATATATATACAAACCTACTGGTCGCTGTTTACATCGGACAGTGTTCTGTGTGTACGTACCTTTGGGGCTAGCCAAGGGCCAAAAACAAATTGCACATAAGTCAAAATCGAAATGTCACACACGACAACACTCATACCTATATAGCCCACAATTGAAAAACAACAAATTGGATGATTAATATCTTTGTTAAATATATACGCGTTAAACAGACCAACAACAAACTATCGCATTCCAATCATTGCTTCTTTGTATGTAAACATTTTGTACAGAATGCTTGGACCTGGACTAATAATAATAATAATATCGGTTTTTAAGTTCAAACTTTACAATCAAGCAATATTTAAATATTTACGAATATTGCTGTTTAATCAGTGCTAAACCTGGGCAAAGATTTTTTACCCTACGTGGTTAATTGCTAACCACGTGTAGCCCCTAAACATACCATCTACCGAAACCTTAAGGCCAAACTAGCATTACGCAAAATAGAAGAATGGCCTAGGCCAGTTTGTAATTGGCCTGAATGGCAGATTGGCCTACGTCATATACGCAAATGGAAGTTTTCGACGGGGTAATGAACACGGGGAATTTGCTATGCGGGGTTCGTCATTTGAGTGGAATATGGTTGACCATGTAGCAGGGATTTGCTGTCTCGGTCTCGATAAGTTTCGGGATTTGACTGGTCTCGGTTTCGGTTTTCTGAGTCTCGGTAAGCTTCGAACCGAGACCAAAGTAGAAACACAAGTTCCGGTTTTGGTAGTGTATTTCTGCTAAAAATAAAATTTTATTCTGAACAGATACAACATTTTTACACCAGAATGTCACAGAAGTACGAAAAAACAGTTAAAACTTTTGTTACAAAATTTTATTTTTATGGTCGGTAACGGTCAAAAATTGACCGAGACCGCACATCCCTGCCATGTAGAGAAATCCCTCAACAATGTCGTAGGCCCAATCTGCTATTCAAGCCAATTATTTATTGGCCTAGGCCAGGGTGCAACAGGAATTCCGCTTTCGGCATTTTTTCACCTTCTGCTTCCGGTTACGGTAAATTTTTACGAAATTAAAAATTCCGGTATTAAAATTTGGTCGGTGGAAATTAAGATTTTACTAAAAATGACGATAAAATAGTACAGTATGCAAACCTTGACAATCACCGACAATAAACCATCGAGGGTAAATTTCGCTTCAGTACATTATGAAAATCTTAAATTCAGCAGATAAAGTGAATACCTATCTCCAACAAGGGCTATTTCACCAATAATATTGCAAAAAAGAAAATTAAAAAGATTTTTTCCGTGGCATGTTTTTCATTTTCCGATTGCGGTTCCGGTTCCGGTAAATTGTAATTCCAGTTGCACCCCGGCCTACGCTAATCTGCTATTTTGCGTAATAGCAGTTTCGCCTAGGCTAAACTGTTATTAAACTTATAGACAAATCGGATTTAACTATTTGGAGAGACGCAATACCATTAACCAATCTTCGTTGGTTTTATACCACTGTTGTTTTGCTACATCTTACAATCGCTATTTGAAATAAACCAAACTGCTATTTGCTTTTAATATATAGTTGGTAATTGGCCTGAAAGACAGATTGGCCTACGACATATACATAATGTATAAGTACATACACGAACATACGTTACGCGCATTGAAATAACCATTTGAGTCAAATTTAGAAGTACTGTTTATTAGCTACGTATTTATATCATTTTTCAAAATGATTGATTGGTTACGGAATTCAAATAGACATGTGCTGTTCGATGCAGTTTATTTCATGCATACGGATATTTATTCACCCACATTTACATCCTGAGCATTCTACATATACTGCCATACATGAACAATGGCGTACATACATTTTATGCGCTCGCATATAAAAAAATTTATAAATGCTTCAATGAAACATGACCATACTACGCTAGGATGACTTTGTAATCTAATAAGAATTTCGTCACACTTTAGCTCACTTTTAAACCGAACTCACAAATATCTAAACATACATATCATAGAAATTAATATAATTAACGTGGGAAAGCTTGAACCGGTCCCAACCTCAATTATATATCATCTAGGTATGATGTAATATATTCTCACAATCTCCAGGAATCAAAATGGCAAGTTTCACGACAAACATCAGCATGTATAGTGACACGGTTCAATCAACCAAAAACAAAACCTTAAATTTAATGGAAATAAAATCATTAATCTGTGATGATTGAGAGCATCTGTACGTAGCCAACGGCCGCGGAAACCAAGCAAACCACAAAACCATAGTCGATGCCGTTTGAACACACAATGAAAAATTAAGTAACGTACCTGTAAGAAACTTATTCTTTCAGATATGCAGTTGAAAATAAATTACCTATAGCACCACGCGTCCTCTACATGAATCATATTATATATACGTGCGTGCTATTTAGTATATACGTATAAATATCGCACTGCATATATATTATGAGTATTAAGTACAAAGTACAACTGCACATACAAACGTACGTACGTACGTAAGTATATAAACATTTATAACTGAATTCATTCGTAAAAGAACAATCATATAACGTACAAAAACACTTTTTAAATCTAACCACATTTAGGCATGTCAGGTTAAAGAATACCACATACGAAACGAAACCTAAATAAGTGCGTATTTACTGTACAACTTTTGAATGCCCCGGCCCCGGGTGAAATCCTGGCGATGGGACATCTCTATTAAGTAGCGTTCACCCGAAATTCCTGTTCTAGCCAGAATTCCTGCAAAAATTCAATTTCTGTTCCTGCTCCTGTATTAAAAGATGCAGGAGCCGACATTCTTACTGTTTTGTGGAAAATTATTCATAATCATTTAAATACTGGAAACTATGTCTTTAAAAAATTACTTCGACATGAGCCTTTTTACAATTACTTCCATTTTGTTAATAAACAGTTTGTGTTGTTTCACAAAACTTGAGAAATAAATAGCTGAACATTGGCTTAGCCATTTTTGGCAAGTTTTCTAAAACGTCCAACAGTAATTCATTGACAAAAATTATTTTCAAATCCCGGTTCCTGTTTCTGCAAAGAGTTTCAATTAGCGTTCCTGTTCCTTTTCCAGCAAAATTGAGTACCAGTTGGAACCCTGCTACAAGTACTATAAAATACAGGTGGCTAAGATTAAGGTTAGGCTATTTTTGCTTAGGCTTACGCTTTGTTATAAGCTTGTTTTCGAGCTGAAGTTTAGACTTAGCTTTAGGAACAGAATATACTGAGGAGATATATACTGCTCTGCCCTTAAAATAACAACACGACCACATGCAAACATTTACATTTCCTGTAAGACTGAAAAATGTATCAGTAAGTCAATCAGTTCAATGGTAGTTCGTAGTTTATATAAATACAAAATGATGGTGCCAATATTTTGAAGTTTTAAAAGATATCCGTCATGTTCACATAAATGTCGGAGCCGGACGTCGATTTTTTGCCGGAGCCGGATATCCGGTCTCACCTTGCTCTATAACAACCGTGTAATTCCGGTTGCACCCTGATCAAAAACTATAAAAAACCTTTGTAAAAACAAAAGAAATTACAGTAATGCCAAATGAATGAATGTCGCTAAGTTTGCGTCTTTTAAAATATACCTGAAATGTCCAGCTTCGGTATTATATACATACAGAGTCGCGCCCTGATACGTTTATGTTCGCTTCAAAACCAAAAATAGCACTCGCACAAGCCAGAAAAGATGACTCAGACTAGGCGGTAACGCACGCAAACATGTCATGGTTTCTTTAAACAAAACGAGTCATCAATATTCAGTATAATACATATGCAATATATACACAAGTATATCGTATATATGTATACATGTATATGGACAACTCATCCCTTTAATATGTTGAAAAATGAAAGTGTCGTGTCTGAGTTGGCGACACACATTTCACAGGTCTTCATTCATAAACTATAATTTGGCAAATTTTTTGAAAAAAATGTTTTTGGGTCTCAAGGACTTGGGTTTTAAAAAATCGAATTTTTCTGAATTCAAATTTAAGCGTGGAATGATCAGCGGAAGTCATGAGAAGCTTATTTTTAACGGGAAGATCACCTTAGTTTTAGGAGGCCCGCCGGCTCAGGCGAGATTATTCAAACCGAGACGGACGGCAGGGGTCGGAATCTCCTATAAGTTCGACGGACCCGTAAACTTCAAGCTCGCGAATACGAGCGTTTATTGGCACGAAACGAGTAACACACAAGTAAATACAAGTCGGGACTCGGAGGGTCACCCCACGGATACGGATATGGGAAGATACGTGGCCGGATTGAATAAACTCCAATCGAAACGCTCGAAAGCCGAAAACCTATTTAATTGCAAGAAAACCAAAATTTATAATAACGACTAGAAAACTTAGTAGCTTGAAAAAATCGAAACATTTTCAGAAATCCCAATATCATATTCAATCCCTGGATAGCTACCGATCCGATGTATCGAAATATGCAAATTACTCAAATTTGCATATTCGATACCTCGCCGAAACAAGGTTACAGCTCTGAGTAAACAATGCGACAAAACCGAATAACAAGCGCATTCCGCGCAACTGGATCGGCTTCGGGTCGGAGACCATCCCTTACGGAAAGGGTATGTTGTCCAACAAAACTCAAATCTGTAAAAAAATCCGATTTTTGGGTAAAAGCGGCCTGGGGAGGATAACGGAAAAGACCCGTTGTGTGTTGACCAAAATATGTATACGTACGTACTAATTTGTCAGCCGAATATTTATTAGCAAATTTGAGGACGTGAAAACTTAGTGACACTCATTTGGGTTTGATATAATTTCTTACATATAATTTTGTGTATTGCAAGAGTTTAATGTAATTTTTTTAATATATAAAACTATGGGCTACCACAAAGCAAAGTTCCACCGAAATTCCTGTTCCGGTTGGAATTCGTGCAAAAATTCCATTGCTCTTCCTGTTCCTGTTACAGCATTCGAAGATGCAGGAACCGAATTTAATTTTGACGGTTTTGTGGCAAATTATACACAAATTACCTATCAGCTAACGATTGAATTATTCGTTCTGCAGGTTTGTAAACAATTTATTCAAATTCCTCGCACCTAAAAACACTTTAGTGCTGAAATTAGATTGCTTTTAACCCTAATAATTAGTGAAATATTATAAAGTCCTAATTTAGGCTTATAAATTTGCTAATGTGCAAATTATTCATTAGCTAACTACTCAATTATTGGTTTTGGAGGTTTGTAAACAGTCTATTCAGATTGCTCGCACCCAAAACCGTTTAGTGCTGAAATTAGATTGGTTGTAACCAGGGTGCAACCGGAATTCCGGTTCCGATTCCGGCATTTTTTCACCTTCCGGTTCCGGTTCCGGTAAATTTTTACCGGATTTAAAAATTCCGGTGTTATAATTTGGCCGTTTTTTTAACTTTGCTAATCTTTAAGAATCTCTTTAGAAAGCCACTTGTATTCCGAATATAAGCCATTGATGGTGGATTTCACTTCAGTCGACGACGAAAATCTAAAATACAACAAATAAAATAAATACCTATGTTCGACTAAGGTTATTTCACAAATAATAGAGCAAAAAATAAGATTAAAATGAAATTTTTGGTGAAATGCATTTTTCACTTTCCGGTTCCGGTTCCGGTAAAATTTTCAAATTCCGGTTCCGGTTCCGGTAAATTGTAATTCCGGTTGCACCCTGGTTGTAACTATAATAACTAATGAAATAATGCAGAGAGTCCTAATTAGGCTTAACTAATTACGCAAATTTGCCAATAGCTAATAAACGGCTTAAAATTTTAAAACCCCAATGCGACGTTAACACCCCAGGATAATTGGCTTTCAAACAAAAAAGTTTGTCAAAATCGGTTCGGACATCCACCTTTCGACCCCAGAGAACAAAACATAAAACGCTTCACTCAATAATTTCTAAATTAGGTATGTAATGACCATAAGTAACTTTTCGACAAAATAAGTTTCTTATGGTCATTTTTTGGTTTTAACTTGTTCATTTTTCGTGTAGACATACCAAAATGTCCTATAAAAATTGAACACGGTTATATATCTCGACTGGTTACGTATAGAACCAACGTAAAGAACCAACGAACGATACGCTTTTGCTTTAGAAAAGTTACTAAACGTTTGTATTTTAGGCTAGGTACATATAATCTTTTTAGTCTGCCAAAAAATAGTGCTCGGTAAATTTGCAAACACGTAACTTTCTGAAAATAGTTTTTTCAAATTTTTAGTACACGGATGTAGCAATGAAATACGTAAATTTATGGCATCGCCTAGTAGGTAGAATATTAACGGGCTTTTCAATGGCACCAAATTTTCCATGATTCGATTACCGTGAAAGCCGTCAAGGTGCTGTTCAGTATTTCGTTGAAATTTTCAAATGTTCAATTTTTATACGACATTGCTACATACCGTTGCTCGATTACAATTTTTTACAAAGCCGGATATTTGGTCGCACGCTGCACCCTAATACACGTTAAAAACTTGGTCGCTATAAATGAAAATTTACATTTTTTACTGGCTTCCGATAGCAAGCAGCATGTTAAAAATTACCAGAATTTTAAACTTTGTATTTTAATAATTCAGACTTCTAACTAGGATATGTATATACTATATAGCTTCTACTGTCTGAACAAAATGTTTATTGAAAACATTTTAACTCAGAGCTGAGTTGAAATAGTTTTTCAAAAGTCGGTAATTTTTTTGCAGTACCAATGCCGATCACGAACTGTTTCCTATGAAGGTTTGTGATATGCGGATGCATGGAGTCGAAAAAACCTCACGCTGATGCTGCACATCGGTTAAAAACGGTGATGCATATATAGTGCCTTCATATGCAGCAGCAATAAAACATGGAAGAACCAAGAAGTATAATGTTGAGGTTCTTACAAGGCATAAAAATGTGAAAAGTCAGCAGCTTTTTGTGAGGCTATTTGGCTCAGTCGTAGCGCACTGAACAAAGAATTCTTCAGAGAAAGGCGTCCCGACGTGCAGTTCTGACAATCACAAAACTGTAAGTGATTACACACCACATCAAACGTACTAATTTGCAAATAATCTGCTGTTGAATGCAAAACCAGGTGTATTAATATGCGACTGTGCCTGTTATTAAATTTATTCCAGTAAAGTACAAATTGAACGAAATATTGTTTAGCAAAAGTTCTAAAAGTTAAGGAACCACGCACTAGCTACGTACCTATTCTTTACAAAACTAAAAAAGAAAATGTTATCTTTATGTCATTCTGGCTGTGATGTAGAAACATGATTTAAGTCCACTTTTGACTTATATCGATTGTTGACTAGTCTAGAAAAAGTGTTAACGTTATGCCCAAAAGTTTTTATAACTTCCCACGGCGTTTGGAACTGTCCCGTTTTAAAGTTATTACTAGTAGCTCTAAAGCATAGACTTCAACAACTGTTGTTTTTGGGAGATGGAATACATGTTGAAAACCTCAGATCAAAGTGAAAACCGCAAAATGTAAGTACAACATTGATTTTAACTTTTTACTCGAGATTTTACTTAGGTGTGCACAGCCTCTTCTGAGGCTACACACCAGTACTTTTCTGACTATTCTGATTATAATATGCTGAAAATCGAGATTTGTAGTTTGACGTCTGGTACAGATCAAAAAATTTTCAAAAGGAGGTTCAGAAAAAAATTCCATTTTACGTTTTCACATATTATATTTTAAAACTTCAGAAGTTTCGTTGTTTGATCCCATCGGAAAAAGATAAAAACGGAAACATGGAAACCCTGTTTTCCGTTGCTTCTTCTACTGGGCGTATAGTTTTTCCGCGTTCAGTTTGGTTTAATTGAAAAATTAATAAATTGTCCCATGTTACTATAAAGGCTGTCCCAATTTCCCGGGACAGAAATATATCCGGAGTGCACACTTATGCGCTCCTGTTTACATATGCACAGGCAGAAATATTTACGTAGGATATATACATATATAATATATATATTTATATATATTATATATCCCATCGGTCCCAACTGTCCCCAACTGTCCCATCTGTCCCATCTGTCCCAACTGTCCCATCTGTCCCATCTGTCCATCTGTCCAAACGGTCCCATCTGTCCCAACTGTCCAATCTCTGTTCCATCTGTCCCAACTGTCCCATCTGTTCCAACTGTCCCATTTGTCCCGACTTCCCATCTGTCCTAACTGTCCCATCTGTCCCACCTGTCCCAACTGTCCCAACTTTCCCATCTGTCCCATCTGTCCCGTTTGTCCCAACTGTCCCAACTGTCCCATCTGTCCCAAGTGTCCCAACTGCTCCATCTGTCCCAACTTTCCCATTTGTCCCGACTGTCCCATCTGTCCTAACTGTGCCATCTGTCACATCAGTCCCAACTGTCCAACTGTCCCATCTGTCCCAACTGTCCCATCTGTCGCAACTGTCCCAACTGTCCCATCTGTCCCGTTTGTCCCAACTGTCCCATCTGTCCCATCTGTCCCAAGTGTCCCAACTGTACCATCTGTCCCAACTGTCTCATCTGTCCCAACTGTCCCATCTGTCCCATCTGTCCCAACTGTCACATGTGTCCCATCTGTCCCGTTTGTCCCAAGTGTCCCAACTGTCCCAACTGTCCCAGCTGTCCAATATGTTCCAACTGTCCCAGCTCTCCCATCTGTCCCATCTGTCTCATCTGTCCTAACTGTCCCATCTGTCCCAACTGTCCCATCTGTCCCATCTGTCCCAACTGTCCCAACTGTCCCATCTGTCCATCTGTCCCAACTGTCCCATCTGTCCCACTGTCTCATCTGTCCCAACTGTCTCACTGTCCCAATTATATTTTTTGTATGTACTCCTGGTACATTTCTGTCCCGGGAAAATGGGACTGCCTTTAGGGTAATATTGGCCAGTAAATTGAAAGCTTGTGCAGATACAACCTGTTTGCAAAATAAAATCAATTTTCTACTTAAAAGATCTCTTTGTCAATTCAAATAATTTACCTACCCACAGTATTTTGTGTTCAATTTAAATTTAAAAGTTTGCGTTTATAACAAACAGGGGTGTAGGTGGCTGTGCCACACTTAAACCTATTTCAAACTAAAAACTAAAACTAAAAATAAAACCCTATATCAAAACCACACCTTAAGGGAGTCCCTGGCTCCACCTAGTCTCTCTTAGAACTTAAGTTAGGCTTAGGCGTTGCTACAAGGCGTAGAAATTTGTAAAACTATGCTATGGCGGCTGTGTCCGCAATGTAAACTTACCTGGGGCCCTGCGTGGCCGTATGACGGTATTGATTAGTATTGCGTATGGAGTTGGCTGGATCTGCGATTAAGGACATAGCTAGGCTATGTCAGCACCAATATGGTGCTTCGTATTATGTGTGTCTCGGGATTGTTGTTGTTGTTGTTAAAGGTACCGGATGTGTGGCTCTGGACCTCAACCGCATTGCGGACACCCAATTGTGGGTGTCGGCAAAAATGCAAATGAGGTCGAGATGCCGATATGGGTAGCCAGGACCGGAATCAGTCTTGGTTTTGCAATTGGTGAACTTGGTTGTTTATTTTTCTGCCTGGTTGTGTACAGATTCGTACGTTATTTTCTGGAATTTTGGTTTTGCGTTGGCAGTGGAAGTTTTAATAAGTAAGGTCGAGTTGATTTAAATTAAGAATTGTCACGGTGGCATAGGATGTGAAGGGAATTACGGCATTACGGTGTTAATCGGCATTGTGCAGGGCGCAGAATTTACCCAGTATCGGATACTGGTGTCATGTGCTAAAGGAACTTGGGGTATCAAAGGAAACCTGGGAAAAAGTAGTCTAATAAATCTAACGGGGTTAGATTTATTATTCTACAACGGCTGGGCCAAATCTAACGGGGTTAGATTGGTCGGAAATTTGGTGTAACTCTAACGGGGTTAGAGTACACGGTTTAACGGGGTGTAATTCTAACGGGGTTAGAATTGCACGGATTCTGGAAAACGGCAAAAGTATTGGGTACGGTAAAGCCAGTGGCTGGATTAAATCAGATTCAGACGTCGGCTTTAAGGATTCCGGCTCGGGTTACCAGTTAAATTGCATAACCTGTAATTTGCTGGCCTTAATATTGGGTATTTTGTGTCATACGGGTTTCGGGTTGGGGATTTATAATAAACATTCACCGGCCGCGTTTTACTAAATCAGAGCGATACGCATACATCGAGATAAAGAACATAACAGGTGATACAGGATACCGGCTTAAGGCAAAATCACGAACTTCTCACAAGGGGTTTAAAATAATTTTTCACTTTGTCAAAATTGTTTCAATTTACCGATACTACTTATTAGATGTTATCAATTTCTAGTTTATTAAAACTTTTCTAGATGCAGTGGTAAATATCAGCTCTTTCGCTTTGGTTCGATTGGAAATGTTTTCAAAGTCTTCTAAAGCTGAGCAATGGCTTAAACGTCTCCCACTTTTTAGTCAATTTGTGCATTTGATTCAATAAAGCCTGAAATTAGATCTGTGATGAAATGAAAAGTTTTCTTGTGAGAAAGAGGTGGGTGCAAAACATTGTTTCATTTTTGCTTCTGATCAATTTAGGCATGCAAATATCCACTCGCGTTTCTAAACTTTATCAGAAAAAATGTCAGATAAGACAGAATTGAAATAGCACTCAAACTTGACCATTTTGCTGTAATATAACCTGGCCCACTCTACACATCATTCCGAGAAATACAACCCGGTCCATTGGGTTTCTACTCAATAGGCCACACGGCCGGATCACCCATCGGATGCACGCGGAATTTTTCACTGTTAGAAAATGTTATTTTCATTTCAAATCGAACAATCTCAGCATACCTGTGTTAAAAAACCTGATTGATTTTTAATCCTTTGCACTGTAGAATCACGACAGATTCGACACAAAAACCATAGTTCTGACGTTGTTGCGCTGCAAACAGCTTCATTTCGGCTGAATATAGTGTCTGTTATGTTCTTTTCAGATAAGATGTAACGTCCGTTTATTTTCATTCCAAATAAAATGAATCCAGCGCACCTTCCGGGGCAGGCGGGACACGGATTGCCCTATGTTGATTCAACGTCAACGTTTAAATTCGGGCTCTTATACCGGATCAACAGACAAAACTCGAATATCATATGACATTAGCTTACAAACAACCGCTCTCAAACGATGAGTGTGAACAAGGGACGGTATGTCACGTGATACTGTGGGACATTTATGCCAATATCACATGATATTACAAAATTTCAACGAATATATAATATATTCAGTGGGACAGTGTAAGCGTTGGGTGCTGATAAAATGAATGGAAAGTCGAACGGCAAAGGCACAGATATGCTTTAAATACTACTTAATGTAACTCACACGTTATAACGCGTGCGATTAGCTCACGCAACGTCCTACAATATAGTTAGCTGAGCGGATTATGCACCTTTTGCGTAGACGGTGTAGCGTACATTGTCATACCGTCAATGTTTGCCTTGAATGTCCCACCCAACTGTACAATAGGTATCGAATGTCTGTTATATAGATAGTTCGCTTAAAAAATTTTATTTTTCGCAAAATTTTAGGTTTCTTCATAATTTAGTTTTTCCTCAAAAATTTCGATTTCCCGCCAAAATTTAAATTGTCCCGCTAAGAGTTGAATGTTCCCGCTAAAATTTGAATGTTCCCGCCAAAACTTGAATATTCCCGCCAAAAATTAAATGTTCCCGCCAAAATTTAAATTCTCCCGGCAAGATTTGAATTTCCCGCCAAAATTTGAATTTCCCGCCAAAATTTAAGTTCTCCCGCCAAAATTTGAATTTTCCCACCCAAATTTAAATACTGCCGCCAAAATTTGAATTTTTTTGCAAATTTGGATTTATGACCAAAATTTAAGTTCTTCCGCCAAAATTTGAATATTCCCGCATAAAATTTGAATTTCCCGCCGAAATTCAAATTCTCCCGCCAAAATTTGGAATTGCCGCCAAAATTTGAATTTCCCGCCAAAATTTGAATATTAGCGCTAAAATTTGAATTTGCAGCCAAAATTCCAATTCTCCCGCCAAAATTTGAATTTTTACGCCAAAATTTGAATTTCCCGCCAAAATTTAAATTCTCCCACCAGAATTTAAATTCTCCCGCCAAAATTTGAATTTGCCGCCAAAACTTGGTTTTACCCTTAAAATTTGAATTTCCCGCCAAAATTTAAATTTCTTTCAAAAGTTGTTATTTCCCGTCTGATTTTAAGCCACCATCACAGTTTCAATTTCCTGCCAAATTAAAAAGTCCGCACACTGTTCGCGGATTATGAATTTGTCCGCTACACCGTTGCCGAAAACGCCTAAATGTCCATCAATTTGTGTCGGAAGTGATGCGACGAAAATTGCTTTTAATAAACGGTATAGACATGTATGCTGTCTGTTCAAAACGGTAGGGACATTACATCTTTTACCCAATAGTCTCATAGGGACAAAACGCGTCCCAGGCGGCCTCGATTAACGTGAACCCCGCATTATACGGCATTTCTATAACGAAAACAGAAACCTTAGGTGTGGATCTTTAAGAGATACGGATATCCGGTTAAACCCCGCTTATGCTACCAATTTCAAGCGCTTGGATGATTGCTTAGTTCACTGGCTTGGCTGGATAAATCACCACGGTCGTATTTACAAGAAAGCATAAACTTTCTTCCAGTCCTATTTTTTACTTGGTATATATTTTTACTCAACCGATGTAGTTGTACATTATTTCTGTGTAGGATGCGGCCTATAAACCTAAAATATTTGCGAAACTTGTCAAAGTTATTCTAATTACGTTCGTTGTGTAGTGCGTCAAACAGGTACTACGCAATGTTTAATATATCCTAGCATGCGCGGGCCCGTATGCGAAGGGGGACCAGGGGGGAGCTCAGCACTCCCTGGAAAAATTTTGCCCCCCCCCCCGGGAAATTATCAACTTTGCTTGTTAATCAACGAAAACCCTTATATGCCCCTCCTGAAAATTTTTTCGCCCCCCCCAAGCACGGTGAGCTGGCTACCGGCCTGAGCATGCTATTATAGCCTTTACAGCAGTTTGTTTCTGAAACATACCTCAATATGGCACAGTCTGAAGCCCTCTCATAGCCTCGTAGTAATTTCATACCTATGCCGTTATATAGTGTTTATATACTACACCCATGGTATCAACATATGAAGCCTGCTTCTACTGCGAACAAGACTGACCCGCATTCAAAAATTCACAACAAAGGGGGGGGGCAGGAACATTGATACCCCGATCAAAGATATCTTTCCATACCATAGAATTCATTTTATTGCTATCGAAGGATTTTCTTGGACAAATGAAGCACGAAATTGTCCTCAAGGACGCACATGACACCGCGTAGTAGTGATCCTGAAACTACATGTTTGCGCTGTGGTACTATAGAGCATTTTGGTTCGCAAAACAATCATATATAGCTAAACACACGCGTCAATGCTAACAGTACAACCTATCTTGCTGGCCGTATAGAGCTGGCTGCTTTTATCAGTGGGGGTTTTTCTTGCGAAACATGTCTATTGCGTACGTGATTGTGTACGAAACGTTGGTTTGGTTTTGGCTTACATATTTATTCGCCGAACTTATAATTCACAAGGCCTGAAGGTGTGTGTGAGTGCTAAAAGCTACGCAAATCTTTGTAAGACATTTGCGGTGAAATAGATTTTCATGCTTTATGCTTGGCTCAGAGTTCAATATTTTCGTTTGAGTTTCTTTCTGCGTTTTTGAACGCTGACTCGGAGTGTTTTGTTTAGAATTAAGCACCAAACCGGATCTTTAGTTTTTGATAGCGAAATAGAATATTACACAGGTCATGTGTGATTGGTGAATTTGATCGAAATGTTGAATCGGTAAATAAGTTGTAAACCGTGACTGCTTACGGCCTACTCAATTCAAAGTCAAAACGTAATACTTTCCTGCGTAGCGGATGTTACCAGTCGTAGTAGGACATTTATTGAGCGAAGCTCGAACACACGTAAGCAATTACGGTAATATGCAAATTAGTATTAGCTAACTGTTCATTTATCGGTTTTGGAGGTTTGTAAGTAATTTGCTCAGATTCCGCGCACCCAAAAACCCTTCAGCCACCCTAATATATTTTGGAATAATTTCAAAAGTCCTAATTTTGTCTTGTCAATTAAGCTAATATGCAAATTAGCTATTACCTAACTATTCAATTATCGGTTTTGGAGGTTTGTAAACTATTTATTCAAATTCCTCGCACTCAAAAACCTTAAGTAAACCCTAATAATTATTGAAATAATTTAAAAAGTCCTAGTTTTGTCTTGTCAATTAAGCTAATATGCAAATTAGCTATTAGCTAACTATTCAATTATCGGTTTTGGATGTTTGTAAACTATTTATTCAAATTCTTCGCACCTAAAAACCCTTTAGGGCTGAAATTATATTGCTTTTAACCTTACTAATTAGTGAAATATTGTAAAAAGTCGTAATTTAGGCTTATAAACTATGCTAATATGCCAATTATCTATTAGCTAACTGCTCAATTATCGATTTTGGAGGTTTGTAAACAGTCTACGCGGATTCCTCGCACCCAAAAACCCTTTAATGCTAAAATTACATTGCTTCTAACTGTAATAATTAGTGAAATATTGTGGAAAGTCCTAATTTAGGCTTAATTAATTATGCAAATTAGTCTGTAGCTAATAAACGGCTTAAAATTTTAAAACCCCAATGCGAGGTTAACATTCCAGGATAATTGGCATTCAAACAAAAAAAGTTTATCAAAATCGGTTCAGCCGTTCCTGAGATTCTTTTCAGACGGACAGACGGACAGACGGACATGCACCTTTCGACCCCCAAGTACAAAAGATACAACGCTTCGAGAAACTCCGAGCTTCGCTAGGAGTTTCGCTTCGCTCAATTAGCAAAACGCGAACTGGGCATGTGAAATAATACATAATGCGCAGTGTTGAACTATTTACATAAACACAAAATGATCAGTAATCTCCACATAACCGGAGAAACCATCGGGCTCGAGCATCAAGCGAGCCCGTAGCCAAGAGGGTGGCCAGAGGAGCTCAATCCCCCTGGAAACAATTTGGCCCCCTAGAAAATTGTCAACGTTGCTAACAAGTCAATAAAAACCCTTGAATGCCCGTCTTTAAAAATTTTTAGCCCCCCTAGCAAGGTGAGCTGGCTACGGGCCTGTCGTCAAGATCCATAGCTTGAGTGGTGATGGCAAACGCCTTACATTTGAAGTTCCTGCGGTTGGAACGCATGCTTAAAATCGAGCAGCAGCTTAGCAGAGCTTTGATGGCTGTATTGATTCCGAGACGAAACGCTCTGTGTTTCATTCCATGGTTAAAATCAGGTTACAGACAAAATATTCGGGTTTTAATGGATCGACTCTTCCAGTTTTCTACGCACTTCGCCGGTTGCAACTGCATCTGGCCTCCAGTTCTTGCCGACCAATCAGGAACTGACTTGCGACTTTGGCTTCGAAGATTTTTTCACAAATTCATTCAATGACATTAGGTTATAGGCAACTGTCTTTTTCATAAAATTAGAACCGAGAATACTTTTGAAAATTTATACGGTCGAGTTGTTACTGCTACTTTGGCCTATGTTACTTTGAGGCGTAACAGTAGTAAGCACATTCCTAAGCCTAGCCTTAGCGTAAAGCGGCACAAGTAAAAATCAGAGGAATAACGTTTTCCTGCGGGACTGCAATAAAGTAAACTTACACAGCAAAAAATAGTGAGTCAAATTGACTCTCTCCGAAATAGGCTCTACGGGACAACACTAATTGAGTCAAAATTCGACTCCGGCAGAGTCAAATTCGATTCACTGAGTCGTATGTTTGATTCTGGCGGAGTCGAATTTGACTCAGTTTGTGTAGTCCCGTAGAGCCTATTTCGGAGAGAGTCAATTTGACTCACCATTTTTTGCAGTGTAGCCTACACAATTTTGTTGCTTAGGTTTGGCTTAGGCTGAGACTTGTGTATAAGCTCATTCTTACGCTTTACGTTTTACGCTTAGGCTGAATATGCTTTACGCTACTGTTATGGCACGTCTATAGTCTAGCCGGTCCATGTAAAGATCAGGAGCGGAGAGTTTTTCTGCGTGACTGGAATAGAGTAAGTTTAAGCTGTAGACTAATTTTTTGATTTGCTTAGGCTTAGGCTTATGCTTTATAATACTGTTCCGCCCCTGTTCTTTGCATTGGCCGCCTAGCAAACCGAAAAATTTAAGCAAAATTGAAGTGTAAAGCAAACGTATACTCTGTTGAAGCCTTGCGGCATGATGGCACTCCGCAAGCGCAAACTAAACACGTGCTGTAAGTTTCATATCTATAAATATTGGGCACGAATTATTTTGCTATTAACTTCACTGACTGTCATGGTAAATATTACCATCCATTTTTGTGAACAGTATTTTGATTTACCTTCTGTTTCAGAACACTTCTTGCTTTATGTGTATCTGACTTATATTTTCCATTATACGGCCAGTGAAATACTGGGTGTGTAAATACACGGGGTCTTGTGAGTAACTAATATTAAATAAGCTGCATGCAGCAACAATTTTTATATTTCTAGAGACATTTTAACCCTACCTACATATAAATATGAAAATCTTTGAAATGGGAAAGGGGTATATCCCGTCCCGTTACAGACACCTGCCTCAGCCCACGTTTTTTTATTTACTTTTTGCACCCTGAGCGACACATTTGACTGCAATCAGTGCCGGAGCGGACAGGGACAGGGACTCTGTCAATGTCCAGGATGGGTCTTCCCAAACATTCGAGCGAAGCGAGCCAAAACCCAGACGCATCTTAAAATTTTGGCTGTTTTTGTTTTAACCGGTTAAGAGTTGGAGCACCTTTAGCGTTTGGGACCCCAAATGGGGGTATGGGTTGTGGCTGCTCTGGACCTGACTGCAATGTCCAATATTTTGGCATGAGTGTGCGCACACAGTATTTATGATGTTTTTAAATTGACAAGAGTGAAAAAACATGAAATATGAATATATAAGTATTTTATCATGGCTGGACCGCATTGGATGTTACAGAACTTCCGGCCAATGTATAGAACAGCACCGAAACAGTAGTATAAGTATATTCCTAAACCAAGCCCAAGCCCAAGCCTAAGCCTAAGCGTAAGAATGAGCCTATACCTAAGCTTAAGCCTAAGCCTAAGCATAAGCAAAAAATAGTGTAAAGCTTAAGCTTACTCTATTACAGTCCGCCGGAAAACGTTCCGGCCCTGTTCTATACATGGGCCGAAACTCCAGTATTCTGCATGCGCTAATTTAAAATTATTTGACCAAGATTTTAAAATGCTACACATCTGACGAAAAATTCGCGTTTACCGAAAGTTTTGTAAACCAGAATGCTCTGTTATGAATTTTCTAAGTGCACATAAAACAGTACATCGTTTTAATATTAAAGCAAAGGGAACAAAGTGAGCATTTTTAGCTTTCAATTTCTCTCCAAAATTATGATCGACCGGAAGAAATTCAAATTCGAAGGTAACTAACTAATAAATAGGGCTTCATGTGACCAAGAGTGGATAATGCATACTTCAACAAGAGAATGTAACTGGGTACATTCTGTGTAAAAAACAATGTACCCGGCACGCGTTGCGTTTCTGCCCTATCCCATTTATTAGAGGGGATACAACCGGATCGAACCATTTAACTTTATTTATGCGGCATCAAACATGCTCCCCATATAGTCTAATTTAGGCGATTCATGTGATAGCTCCACTCCCCCTCTGAAAAAGGGGGGTCGGCAAAAAACGCAACGCCCGGTGGTACATTTTGGCCCATGCGGAGCCTCAAGAGTTGTACACTCTTGTAATATGCACTCTTGATGTAACAAAAATATACTTTTACTGCAAACGAATTGGCATCATTTGGCAAAAAGTAATTTTCTTTTAAGCTGTACAGGAATTCATTTTATCCCACTAAAAATGGCGTCTGTGTAAAACAATCATCATTGATGAAAATATATTGCATATTTTGCGTTATTTTTTACTGTTGTAGATTCAATGATAAAACAGCGTGATTTGGTTATATAAAATTAGCAATAACCACAAAGGCAAACAAAAATGCGAAAACTAAGTTAAAGATAAACAATATTTCTAGTTTTATAGTTACAAATGACTATAACAACTGGATTTTGGAGCAGCTTAACAGGGAGTAGCAAAAAGTCTGGAGACACTGCGGCGGTCACAGGACCACATGGTGATACTGAAAAAGAGACAGAAGGCAAATTAGAAAAAGGCAAAGGACAACATGTCGACTATGTTGAGGGTAAACAAGAGTCGAGTGCTGCGGCGTTAACAGCTCCATACTATTACGGGATAAAGTCATACGTACATCAATTTTACGAGCAGCGATCTCCATCAATTGATAGCGGAGGATATGACGGCGATTGCAATGAAGGGGGTAACTATTTGTTTGGGAGTAACTCGCAAATTGGGTGGCGTCAACGACGTAACGTAGTCTATACTTGTCGCGCGGCAATTCTTATCGGTGTTACACTGCTTGCGATGGGAGCAGCGGCTATAATCGTTGGATATATGTGGCCCGTAGAACCTGCCATCACACACATTATAATACATCAAAGTGTGCCGGCGCCACCGGCTATTCCGGTATACAACGAGGAATTGCCACAAGCGCCAATGCTTAATAACGGCGTGGTTGGGGTTGCAGAAATTTCACGGAGTGAATATCGAACAAATGATGATGATGATGAAGATGATATGAATAAGCAGTTGTCGTATGGGAATGATAAACTCGAAACAAATACGCAAGAATGGCAACAGCCAGGTTTAAGTGGAACGCAGCAACAAAAACAGCAACAATACGTTCGATATACGCTCGACTATCCAACACCGCAAGCGTCACAATCGTTGAAAATCTGGAAAATCGCTGGGTTATTTATGTTTGCAGTCGGTGGTGTTATAGTAGCTATGTCATTACTAATTCCAGTTTGTTTTCGAGGATGGTGGGAAGATGTTGGCATTCATTCAAGGCATCACGGAACGTACGGTGCGGCAACTACTGGACGGTATCGAGGGGGTGGAGGCAAATCTGGGCTGGATACCAGAGAAACTGGCATTGAAAGCACTGTCGCGAAAGGCTACCCAAGAATCAGCAGCGACACTCCTCAAGGTAGCCCTCGCTACGGTGCGGTTCCGCCCTGCGAAGGTCGTGTACCAGTTCAAAGTGAAGTTAAAGCCATTCAGCCAAAAGATGGTGATCCGATTGTCCCTGAAGGCGAAGACAAACTCTTGCTACTTGAAGAATAACGGTTTACATTTTAAGATATTAAATTTGAAACTTTCATGTATAGCATAATTTTGACTTTACAATTAATCATGAGCCAAAAACTTAGCTACAGTTCAAAATGTGTTCATTTTATTAATGATTTACTAAAATCTGTTAATAAAATTTGAATTTCCAGTCCGTAGTCCAGTTTAAAAAGTGTTGCATTATTTTGATAGTTTTTTGGTTCATAATACAATGTGCATACGAAACTGATCAGATCTACTGGCCAATTTAAATTAAAAACGGGATTGATAATAAAAAACTTTAGGCTCAAACTATGCACATTGTGGCAAATGCTACTTGTTTACTTTTAGGGCCGTTCCGATTTTTGTGGGACAATAAAGAGTGGGTTTACATTTTAAAATTACATTTTTTGCTTCGGCTTAGGGTTAGGCTTAGACTTAGTTTTCGGTTAACACTTTTTCAAATGGTTAGGCATAAGTTTAGGAAAATGTTTAATCTGCTGTTAGGGCCCTAAATGTATCATTGGACGCCATTTTAATGCACATCACTTTATACCAGGATAAGGTATGGTTTCAACAAAACAATTTCAAATGGATCGGTAAACTTTTCTCTGTGTCTGGTATTTTTTTTTATTTCGAACAAACTTCTCATTCAGATAAAATTTGACTCGTGTTATCCCGTATAGTTGTTTTATTTGCACAACTGGCACGTACATAATCCAGTTCCGGTATTACACAGCGCCGAAACCAAATCCTGAGTGCCTTCTTTGCGACGACACTGCGCTTCACATTGGAGGTTGGTTTTGCAACCTGGGCGGCGAAATTGGGCAAATACTGTTGTACCGCATTGGGCGCCACGACGACCGTTTGAAAGACGAGCTAACAATATATAGGTTACATTTTTAAAAACTTGAAGGTTGACCAAAAGGTAACAAAACACCTAATAGCGAACGCATTATAATTATTGTTTCGCGAAACCAGAAGTATACAGTAACTTCGGCGTTGTTTTTCGAAAATTTTAATTATGAATGCTAAAATTGTCATAAACATGCTGACCATAATTTCCTGGACTAATGTTTAAAAAGTTTAAACTGTGAATAAGCTGACGGACCTATGCAGAATATATCTTGACATATAATCCGAGTATAAAATACCGTTATAAAATAGCGTTTCATTCTCGTGCACTGCAAAAAATGGTAAATCAAATTGACTTTTTACGAAGTCGACTTTGATTTTGGCGCAGTCGAATTTTGACTCGGTTGGTGTAGTCCGGAAAAGCTCATTGCGGAGAGAGTCTATTTTACTCACCATTTTTGCAGTGTGATGTAGAGTGTGATTTTGCACATTGTGTAATTTTGCCGTACCACTGAACTTTTTTGAAACTTAAACTAGTGCCTCGACACAAAAGAAATGAATCCATACTGAAGATACCGCGTCCGTACTGCTCCCTTCCTTGGTACACTTCTACTGTAGTGTCCCGAATAAGAGGGGGTGGTGTAAAAGTCTGTGGTCCGCATTTTGAGTATGAATCAATAGGAGTCTATTTCTTTAATAGAAACCGTAAAACGAATAGTGTCCAAAATTACTAACTAGTAACTAAACGTCAATCACATTATCAAGATTGCGTAAATGCTTCTAGGACAAAATTAAGGTCAGTACAAAATATTCATTACTCAAACAATAATGCCACCTTTGTTCTCAGTAGCCTACTTATATTTTAAAACATATTCGAAAAGAAATGAACTTAAAACCATAGAAAATCGCCAGCATAAGTTATAGGTGCATTGTCTAAACAAAAGAGCTGGATAGAAGAATAAATAACAGTCGGGAATCGAATAACACGAGGTACCATAGCGATCAGCGAAATTGATACTAATCACTATTGATGGGCACCGGATAGCCGAATATATGGATATCCGGATATGAAAAATATCCGGATATGTATCCGAAATGAAACGTGTATCCGGATATCCAAGTAATCACTCCCCTCCTATTCGGGTTGCTATACAGTAATTCGTACTTAGCCTAGAGTCAATTACCTTTATTTTACAAGTTAGAAGCCGCTATTTAATAAAATAAATTAAAGTTGACTTACCGTCAAAATTAAATTGCCCGGACGCTCCGCGAGTCATCACAATATCACCTTCATGACCTGAAATACAATATATGTTAAAAATGCATCAAAGTTAAACGTTAATGGCATCGGGTGTATTTAAACGAGAACCTCTCGGAAACAGGCGGACTGAAAACTTTCGAGTTGGCAATTTTAGGCTTAGTTTTAGGTTAATGATTAGGCTATGTTTAGGTTTAGGTTTAGTCTCAAGTTTACGCTTAGATTTACACTACGCATTTAGATTTACAATTATGTTTATCAAGAAGGGTACTATAATGGGATAGAAAAAGTACATACTGTTGCTAATTTTGTTTGCCCACTAACTGTTCAAATTTTAGCCTTTGGCGACAATAAACACAAATAATATTTATACCGAATTACACGTAATCGTTGCTTTGTTCCAGCGCGATCTTTAGGTGAAGTATAGTGCCTGTGTTGATATTTGCAAAAGTACGTGTAGCACTTATCACCGGTTGGTAGTGTGATCATAATATATATTGATCCAGTTAGTTGTAAGCTTCGAAAATAACACAATGAACGCTCAATCTATAATAGTGCTACTATACACTGGAACTTCAAATGCGACGAGTGGCACGACGGGTCACACAGTTAAGAAAAAGCTACTGAGTTTAATTTAAGCCGAGATCCATGTATGGAACAGGGCCGGAACAGTAGTATAAGCATATTCCTAAGCCTAAACGTATGGATGAGCCTATTTCTAAGCCTAAACCAAAGCATAAGGCGAAGCAAAAAAGAATTACACTGTATTAGGTATAGCCCCTTCGGAAAACGATCCGGCCCTGTTCTATACATGGGCCGCAGCCGAGATCTGACCCTTATTAAAGCAATATCGACTTACACCGTTCACAAACGCACTGAGTGTTGTCGATACAGTACGATGCCGCTAGCAAGTGCTCCATATTGCGGTATTTTCCAACTTTAGGAGTGCATTTCGCAAAGCATTCCACCGATGTACACGGTTTTGTTTTGATTGGAAATTTAACTATTTCAATTTCAGTGTCTCGATTGCACACTAAAACACAACTTACTTAAATACAAAATGGCTGACAGACACCATCAATTAGCGAATGTCGGTTCAGGCGTATATGGTTCAATTGTATTGTTGTCAAAAATTGTATTTGTTCCATAAAACAACACAGTTATGATTAATTAAGCACTGGAACAAAAACGTTCAGATCCAAGCTTAAAATGTGTTAAACGACAAAATTTTCAAACTTTCAACTCGTTCGCAGTTGACAACGAAAATTTTTTTTAGAAATGAACAAACACATGTTTTGTGTGTTTTAAATTGTGATTCATTGTGACAGTAGTTGAAGAATGAGAGTTCTGGCTACACTTAATGATCAATTTTTGGAAATAAATAAATCAGAGTACTCATATTCACAGTTACAGCGTTGGCAGCTTGTGTATTTCAAAAGTATGCACAAGATGGCATATCGCAGTTGAAAATAAGGTATTTGCAGTGCATCAGAGTGTGTTTTCAGAGAGCGATGCGGTAAAATGATTTGCCAGAATAGCATACATATAAATCGAAAGTCTCGTTGAGATTCGCAATTTTTAGTCGTCTTCACAAGTCTGTGTAAAATTGTTTGGCCAATGTATAGAATAGGGCTGTACCACTAGTGCAAGCATATTCCTACGCCTAAGCGTAAGCAAAAAAACCGCTTACGCTTTCTTTATTGCAGTCCTGTATAATAGCGTCAGAGTGTTTCACTGCAGACAGAATGAACACACAACTGTTTCATGCTGCAAGCATACACAAGTTTTGTTTTGCAAAGAAATCAGTGAAGAATTGAACTCACAATAGTTTGCAATAAAATATACAGTTGTTCGAATTGCGCTAGCTGTTTTGCAAGCATAAAGTCAAGTATGCAAACGAAGAATGTTGAACTAAGATTGCACACAGGTCAGCTGGCAATATCTGTTAATGAGTTAGTCATTGCCAGCAACTGCTCATTCAAAATATGCAGATCAAAATCGACTTGTAAGTCGTAATACGTGCTCTAGTAATGACTGTCAGTCAAGGTAGAAACCGGGACTTCTGACTTTTAACTAATCAGTTGTGGAAAAGCAGTCTAGCAGAGATTGCGCTTCGCAGTCTGCCTCTCCAAACGCTTTTTTTCACCGGTAATATATTTTGATCGTACGCTGCCAGCTAGCATACATACAGTGCACATAACTATATTGCATGTGCGCATAACTGACAACAATGTCTCATGTTTGCTGTGTCACTTGTGTGTGCCGTACAAAAAAACTTGTTTCATACTAAAAGCACTTTGAGCTGTTTTTTATTACTTCGGAATTAAACTGCATGACATTAGCGTTACATTTAACCCGAAGCAAGACGAGCCGAAACTGTCACTAACGAACATTTGAAATAAACCAAGTTACGCTACAACACTTTGATCGCTAGTCAAATAGCACTAAAACGAAAACAACAGTTTAAATCTAATTATTTTGCAGTTACCAGCCACGCATGGGCGCATTTTCTAACGGAGCAATTGTATTCACAGCTTTCCGCACACCTTAATTCTCAAATTTGTGCGCTTTACATTTTTTACATTCTAACGTTTGTACACTGCAAAAAAATGGTGAGTCAAATTGACTCTCTCCGAAATAGGTTTCTACACAAAGTGAGTCGTATTTGACACCAGCAGAGTCAAATTCGACTCACTGAGTCGCATGTTAGACTCACGCGGATTCGAATTTGACTCCGATTGTATAGGCCATTAGAGCATATTTCTGAAAGAGTCAATTTGATTCACCATTTTTTGAAGTGTAAAACTTTGTGTTCTTTGAAATATGAACGCGACTGCTTTTGAACAACGAATGCTTGAATGTTGTTAAACGTTACAGCTGGTTTGTTTTGTTTCTGTTGCACTGATCAATGATTGCAATTTCATGCACTCGATCTATTATTACGTAAGAGTAATTTTGCAGCGACAGGAAAACAAGTTGACACCAGGCCCATAGCCAGCTCATCTTTCTAGGGGTGCTAAATAATTTTTAGAAGGAGCATTCAAGGGTTTTCAATGAGTTATACATCAAATTTGCATCAGTTGGCACTCGGCCAACTACGCATCATCACTACAAAAAGTGGCCCAGTGCAAACTATTTGAACTTTATTGTGAGCTAAGAACTCCCCATTTTACTACTATTATTATATTTGTAAACCGTTACCAGAATTTTGATCAAGCAATACTCGTCGTTGCTCTCTTCGGCTTGTCAGCGGAGGTTTGTATTTCACACCTGAAATATGGAAACTTGCAATATAAAATTGTACAATTTTTGAAATCATAATATTCTCCAGTTTATACTCCTATCGATTCTACTGGAGTAATTAATATAAAAATGCCACAACGATCATCACTGACCGGGTTTTCGACCTAACTTAATAAATATTTTTAACATACTGTAGTGATCCGAATAAGAAGGGGGCTGATATTTATTTGGCCTCTCCAGAGGGTACCCCCTGTTATTCTGTTATGGACTGTTATTTATTTTTAACCCACGCTCCGCCACCCTCCGTTACTGATATATATCCGGTACTGCAACTATATCCGTTGAATTAAATGTTTATTCGTCTTGTGTCAATAGCTTGAGCGATAATGCATGGTTATACTTAGGAATGTACTCTCAAAACTTCAGAACCCTTTAAAGTTTCGAAGTCAACTTTATTTGGTCCTCGAGTCATTTATGCGCTACAATTAGGGATAATTTAATTAGGGTTTAGGGACTCTATCCGCGTACAGACTCTTATTAGGGATACAGACTGTTATTGATTTGAACCCAAAATTGGGACACCCTCTTATTATCGCCCCTCTTATTCGGGTCGCTACAGTATGTATACAGTTATAATCCGAAAATTTCCTAATCCTTGAAGAAAACTTTGATTTCAATTGAATGTAAACTTCAATCTGGACATCGCAACAGCTGGTGAGACGTGTTCACCGTCTTGTCTTGAAGCATTTAAAATTCAGAATTTTGCCTGTTAAAACCATGTGCGCAGCGCAGCTCAACATATATCCCTAAGGTTAAGTAAGTTACATAACAAAGCTAAAAACACAACTGAAACCTGTGTGCCGAAGCGATTCCTCAAAACAACATTTATCTCAATCTGCCATATGATAAAACAAACGGATGAAGATAAAAGCTTACAAACTTACAGCTTAAACAAACGCATTCCGTTGGACCTTCACAAGCGGCGTCAAACAAATCAGATCCGTACTCAGATTGACAGTGTCGAATACAGCGGTCGTGGCCATTTTCGCACAACGCTGGATGAGTGAACACACGATACCATGGATCAATTCCACAAGCTGATAAATAAAATATGCTATTTACCACCAGTACCAACAGCGGATAACGTGTTTCTACTAGAAGAAGAATATGTAACATGGTACGGCTTAGGCTTAGGCTTAGGCTTGGGGTTAGGCTTAGGCTTAGGCTTTTTCTTAAGCTTAGGCTTAGGCTTGGGCTTAGGCTTAGGCTTAGGCTTAGGCTTGGGCTTAGGCTTAGGCTTAGGCTTAGGCTTAGGCTTAGGCTTAGGCTTGTTCAAAATAAAAGTACCCAGCGCGCGTTGCGTTTTTCGCCTACTTTATCAATTTTACGGTCTCGGGATCACCAATCAATTTCAGCTGCATCAAATTGTAGAGATACTCAGATTATATTTTGAAATACCGACAGATTCTGAAATTCAAGCGTTTACTACGTCACCAATGAATGAGGTTGCTTAACTTAGAATTACTTAGCGGTATCGGTTGGAAAATGTGCGAGATGCGTTTTAGCTCAGACGGTTTCGTGGCGTATTCATATACGTATTTTGTAGTACCAAACTCACGGTATATAGAGCCATTGTAGCGAAAAGTTTGCATGGCTGCGGAGCTCAGTGGTTAGAGTAGTAGACCGGTAATTCGCACATCGTTGGTTTGAGTCCCACCGCATCCGCAGCAAAATTTTGTCGAAGGGCTCTATATGGTGCTGCTTAACTTAGAAATACTCAATTATGTTGCGAAAAATGTAAGTTGCACTATACACAAAAGCATGGCCGTTATTTGCACTTCCTTAATCATAGTAAATATTGATCAATACTTAGGCCCATGTCAAGCTCAGGGGCGGTACGTTTTTCTGTGAGACTGCAATAGAGTAAGCTTAAGCTTTGGACAAATTTTTTGCTTGGTTTATTAGGCTTCGTTTTAGGCTTAGGACTATGCTCATTCTTTCGCTTAGGCTTAGGCTTAGGCTTAGGGTTAGAAGTATGCTTATAATACTGTTCCGCCCCTTTTCTTTACATAGGCCAATAATTACAGCGTAATAAATTGTTAATATCGCTGTAGAGTGTAAAATAACGAACAGTTTGATATTTAAATTATTAAAGCCCCATTCACAAGTGCAAGTTTTTGCGGCGAGAACTTGCAGCTGCAACTTGCACGAAATACCTGCAGCTACAAGTATTTTCAAAGAAACATTCCGATTGACCAATCATAGATAAGGGTCGACACAAACTGCCAAAATTAAAATTCTAAAGAAGGAGAAGGTGTCGCATACATGTGCGTTAGGAATTCAGGAAAAAACACGCAATTGGAAAAACACGCTGTAATAATTGGTCTAGGCAACGTTGAATCTTGGTATGTCAGAAGCCTGAGCCTGAGCGGATCACGTCCCTGTAACCCAGCTTTCAACTTTGGTGTACTTACGTATGCGCAACGCTAGCGCTCTACAATAGCTGGGTGCAGCCTGCGTCTGCCACCACATCTCTTTATTTGTTACCTCGCGTATTTTTGTGTTTGTGCCTTAAGTTTGCGTAGCTTCACAGAGTTTACATACGTATGTACATATATATTTTTCAATGTCGCTGTTGTCCTGGTGTCGTCTATATTGGTGGAAACTTGGCCTAAACGTAGGAAATAGGGAGTTCCCCTTTAAATAGGAATGCTTTTGAAGTGCTGATCAAGTTCCGCTTAAAGAGAAGCTAGAATTGGAGGGCTATTAACCTTCCAGAGATAAGGGATAGCACAAAATACCCAAATAAAAATTCTAAGAGGTGTCAGGGACACGACACTTTCTAATTCCGCAATCATTGCTCTGTGACCACTGCATACTATTTTGGAATTGCTATTAGTGTTGTTGCTGCCGTTATCGCGTGCTATTACCGTTGTTACAATTTCTATAATTTTTGTACTGAGTGTGTTAATTGTTCCTACTATATACGTATCTGTTTCGTCATTTTTTTGCCTCATGCGAACTTTACCTAGTGTCTCTCCAACGTCGCTTAATGA
>JASANG010003230.1:0-73679 GCA_030248215.1 Enoplolaimus lenunculus
CAATTGTTGTATTGCACATTTATTTCACTATACACACAATTCGTTGAGTAGCTTATAGTCAACTCTATGTGAGAAGATGTTAAACTCCGTCAGCTTTGTTCTCCTGGTTCTGAAAGCTATTAAACGGTTTCACTTATTCAGTTCGCATTGCATCGGACTGTTATAACCTAAGTACAGGCCAAAAAATGTAAAATTTTAGATTCAATCGAGATATAATAAAAGTTCGATAGTGTAAAATGGTAATAGTGCAAAAAATGGTGAGTCAAATTGACTCTCTCCGCAAAACAAACTGAGTCAAATTCGACTCCTCCGGAGTCAAATTCTTACACTACTGAGCGATTCAGTGAATCGAATTTGGTTCTGGCGGAGTCAAATTTTGACTCAGTTTGTGTAGTCAGGAAAAGTCTATGTCGGAGAGAGTCAATTTGATTTTACTTAGTTTTGCAGTGTAAAGACTTTTTACCCGCGCTGCGCTTCATCCACGGAAATATTATCTTTTTACCCTCATCAACAGTCCCGAGTTTACTCGTGGGTAGCATGCAGCTATGGTCCGACAGTAAATATCATATGTACATTAATTGATTTATTTCTGACAGTAATTTCATACTTCGCTTACATGCAGGCGGAAACAACATTTATTCTTTTCCATGATTTTATTTCAAAAATATTAACAAATCGGCTCACAGAGCAATATGGACCTGAACGAAGTAAGAGACAAATATCGAACCAAAATCAAAATTTCGTGCATTTTCTGTAAGGAGTTTTTTGACCGTAACTATTGAGAACCACATTGGTTTGCAAAATATCCTTTGGCAGCAATATTCCCTTTACGTACAGGGATACCAGTGTACAAAATTTAAGCGATAGGGGTCCCATATTACTTTGAGCATCAAGATGCGAACTAAACCGAAAATACGCGCTGAGATACGCGAATCATGTATATGAACATACTGTGTTCCATATGAGTTGCGGCAGGAAATAACCACGATTAAACGTTATAGTAAAGAGCGAGGTATGCGAGTTATTTTGTACCTGTAAATCACCTTTTTCGACTTGTTCCTGAAATCTCGCAGGATATATCTTCGTTGTATCACTAGGGTGCAACCGGAGTTACAATTTACTGGAACCCGAAAATGAAAAAATACTTGACACCGGAAAATTTCATTTTAATTTTCGTTTTTGAAATTGTCATGGTGAAATAACCCTAGTTGAAGATCGTTGTTCACTTTATCTACTGTATTTTAGATTTTCATAATCCACCGAAAGCGAAATCTACGTTCGATGGTTTATTTTCGGCGCTTGTCAAGGTTTGCATACTATACTAATGAAATCTATTTTATTTTTATCGTCATTTTTAGCAAAATATCTTAATTTCCACCGACCAAACTTTAAAATCATAATTATTAATTTCGCAACACTTTACCGGAACCGGAAGGTGAAAAAATGCCGAAACAAAATTCCCGTTACACCCTGGATCCAGTTTCAAATATAAAACGTCTGATGATTGTTCTTATTCTATACATTTAGCACACCGTTTTTAAAAATCAAAGAATAAAATGAAATATACGAAAACATTTTTAGATTTGATTTGCATATTTATTTATACTTAATTTTCATATCTAAAAGCCAACGAGAACGGTGCCCAAAATACGCATGTGGTTCCGTTTCAGCTTTAATGATATAGATTAATACAATTCTAATTCTACGTATACAGTTTGAAAACTTTAAGGCGCCGCTAACTTTAACAGTGTCTATGCAAAATACATTTGGTTTTCTCGTATACTCTATCTTTATAACAAACATGGTGAAGATGTGCCAAGCCCATCACATTACGATAGTTGCACACGCGTGCAGCTACGTTTATTAGTTCATTTTATTGTCGAATGAACAGCATATTTTGAAACGGCCGGGAGGCCGTCTCTTTTAAAAGAAACAAAAATTTTTGGGTATCATTTTTACGATCTTTTTTCGTCGAATATTTAGTCCTGTATCAACTTTTTTGTTGTCAATTTAGCATCTGAAATGGAAATTTGTTGCAGAATCACTGTGCAAAAATTGCAACTTAAATTTCAATTTTAGAAAAACTGCTTCTAAAATTTCAGGCTGTGGTGTCCCGGATGTTTCCGTTCCTATTTTTCATTTCCCTGTGTTAAATTGTTTCATTTGCAAATGTTTGATTACATATGTGTATAGCAACAATATACATTGAAGACACATGTGCGTACTGCTCCAAAATTGCTACTGTAGTGAGTCGAAGGGGGTATAACTAGTCAAAGAGGTTGTTACATATATCGCGAGGTTAATATAACCAGGCCCGTGTCCAACTCATTTTGCTAGGGGCGCTAAAATTATTCAGAAAGGACATACAATGGTTTTCGTTGACTTACAAGCAAAATTGAAAATTTTCTAGGGGGGGGCCCAATTTTTTTCAGGAGGGCTGAGCCCCCCATGGCTCCTTCTTGGCTACGGGCCCAAATACAACGCAAATTTGAAATTTTGGCGCAATTGTTCGCTATCTTAGCGACAAAAAGTTTGATAAAAACTAACTTTAAAACTGTAAATTTCGGAATAGAAAAAGTATCATCCCCACCGAAAAATCCTGGCCGCGCTATACTGGATTTAACTTTCTGACTGAAAACCGTATATTGAAAATCTATCGCTAGAAAATTTAGGAAATTAGAATATATTTTCGAGGTACGATCGCATGGTATTGGTTTAAAGTTACACAAGACATGAACTAAATAATTCTAGCTTAGTTGATTTTCGTTAAGCCTCAAACCAGTTATTCATTTCGTGTTGCTTGACGTTAAATATGTTCGTGCCGTCTCCCTGACCCTTTTAAAGGCTGCTTGTTACAATAATTTGCATACACCGGATAAAACCCTACAAAGACTACTCCATTTTTTGTACTGCAAACACTCAATTCAAACGCACCTTATATAAATAAAATATATGCAGCACAAAATATATTGAACCTCTAAAAACACGAAATAAAACCTTTACTAATTCTCTCACATTCGTTTCTAATGAGCCTATCAAAAGCAGATCTTCAGTGCTCGTTCGACTATTTTAATACAGTCTCACATGCATGATAATATCAAGCCACTTTCTATTTTGGTTAAAATATTTTTGGTTAAAATCTAAAATAATACCTGTTCTCGTTGTCTTCTCGGTAGGATTTCTTTTCTAAAAGGTCGAAATCTGATAACAGAAAATTTTCAAATCTTACATCCAGAATGCTCATTGTGATTACGCCATATTTTTGTGTGTTAAACTTCGAGAGGGAATACATCCCTCTTTCTCTTTCCTATATACATCTATGTATATATTTACTGCATCTAGTGGCGGATAAAGCCGAAAATCTCGTGATTAACCTTATTTAATGAGCAGATTATTGCATTGTAGTTAAGCTGAATTTACGAGGATGAGAAATATTTTAATAGCTGTATAAAGAGTTCAAGTATTATTCATAAAAAAACAGTTGAATTGATAGAGAAAACAAGATTCTGATAGATTTAGGAAAGTTGCTTTGGCTTAAATAATAGCAGCGCGTGATTTGCATATTAACGAACGTAAGACCTAACCTCGACTAAATAGTTTTCTCTGCCAGCCTACTTGATCACTATGCATCATGGAGGCACCCAGGCCTAGGCCATCTTCCAGCGATGTTCGAAACCAAAATTATATATTAAGATTTAGTAAATTGCGTTTGCCTTCTCCCTTTTTGCTTCCCATGCCCGTAAAAAATTCTGGATCCCTCCTTTTTTTTTCTCTCGTAACTCTTTCCGTTCATGCCTCCCCCTTTTCCTTTCTCCCACTAAATTTCCCGGAGTCTCCACTATTCTTTTAAAAACTCAACTTCTTTATATATTTGTGAGAAAATCTTAAATTATAATATATATATTAGCTGTTTATAAGTTTGCCCACCTTTACATAAACTTGGAATCTTTTACATTTGATCAAATCAACGAATCCACAAGAATCCACTATTTCCCCCCTACTGAAAATTAAAACCTTTTCTCTTTCTTTTTTTCCCATTCTCTATATTTTCCATTTTCGCTCCCGTTCTCCTCCCCTCTTCTCCCTGGGCAACCGACTTAACTTGTGAAAAATTTAAATATCTTACTGTTCTCGAGTATACAATTTTTGTGTTAGATTTGGTCAATTTAACCAGTAAACTAAAAGTAAGGCGGCTATTCGTTAGTCTTTTCTATGACACGCGAACCATAGAACTTGATTTTGAAAACACTGAGTTTTCGATTCTTCAAACAGTTCTGCGTGATCGAAAACGCCGTAAATATTTGCTATTGTTTTTTGAGATTTAATATTAACGCGTGAAATCATTTTTATTAATGTCTGCCTAATTTAATTTCTATATTAAATTGTTGTTCGAAGTATTCACATCCATTGAAGTTTTCTTTCCCATTGTCATATAGTCAATACGTCACCCCGGTAAGTTTTCGTCCAAGTGAAGCTGGCGCACAGGGAAGTAATTTATTTAAAGAGGTGACGTCAATCCAGGTCAGCCAAGGTCAACCTGAGTTTGTTTCAACCACCTGGTCTCATTACGAAAATTGGGCCATGAAAATATCAGGTGTAATGGTACGGAATTCTTATTAACTAAAAAGAAAGCTTGAAGGAATCTATGAGCTTGATCTTTAACTTAGCTTAAGTAATGTTCTTGTGTTTACAAATATAGAATACAAGCATTTTTGATGCAGTATATACTTATTGATTGCAGCATATACAGTGGTTTTTGGACGTTTTTGTGAACATCCTTCAACACAAATAGGCATAAAGTCTTGCAAGCTATGGTTAAAGTTGCTTCCAATGTGCCGTTCACAATAACTTTATCAACGGTCCCGCTAATATATATATATGCAATAATCTAGGGCTATCACAAATGCAATAGAGCAGAGCTATTACGAGGTCATTTTAAAATGACCACCGTGCGTAACCCATGTTTATAAGACACTTTGTGGCACCGTTGACAAAATTATGGTGAACGACGCATAAAACCGAGAAAAAACGCAATTTTAGTGCGAAATCTCGAGACATTTTAATTTGGGTTCCCGTTAAGAAGACATGGGGCCTGGGTGGCCGCACGCCTGTAAACCACCGGTGTTTCTGCAACTCATATCAGCGGTCAACCCGAGAAAAATGGCAGTCGCATTTTTAACCCTCCTCACGCTGTCACAACCGAAGAAACGAAAATAGTGCACGAAGTCCATTGAGGGATCCAGAATTTTTTACGGGCATGGGAAGCCAAAATACGGTCGAGAAGGCAAACGCAATTTTACTACTAAATCTTAATATATAATTTTGGTTTTGATCATTGCTGGAAGATGGCCTAGGCCTGGGTGTCCCTTCATGAATTCATCAGTGATCAAGTAGGCTGGCAGAGAAAACTATTTTGTCGAGGTTAGGTCTTACGTTCGTTAACATGCAACTCACGCGTGCTATTATTTTAAGCCAACAATTTCTAAATCTATCAGAATCTTGCTTTTCTATCAATTTCAACTGTTTTTTTCAATGAATACTTTACCTCGGTTTATACAGCTATTAAAATATTCTCATCCTCGTAAATTCAGCTTAACTACAATGCAATAATCTGCTCATTAAATAAGGTTAATCACAAGATTTTCGGCTTTATCCGCCACTAGATGCAGCAATATATACATAGATGTATATAGGAAAGAGATTGAGGGGATGTATTCCCTCTCGAAATTTTAACACACAAAAATATGAACATAAATCACAATGAGCATTCTGGATGTTAGATTTGAAAATTTTCTGTTATCAGATTTCGACCTTTTCGAAACGAAATCCTACCAATAAGCAACGAGAACGGTGTATTATTTTAGATTTTAACCAAAAATATTTTAACCAATCGAAAGTGGCTTGATATTATCTGCATTTTAGACTGCTCATTAATAGTCTAACGAGCACATGAAGATCTGCTTTTGATAGGCTCATTAGAAACGATGTGAGAGACATTAGTAAACGTTTTATTTCGTGTTTTTGAGGTTCAATATATTTTGTGCTGCATATATTTTATTTATATTGGGTGCGTTTGAATTGAGTGTTTGCAGTACAAAATGGAGTAGTCTTTGTAGGGTTTTATCCGGTGTATGCAAATTATTGTAACAAGCAGCCTTTAAAAGGGTCAGGGAGACGGGGCACGAACATATTTAACGTCAAGCAACACGAAATGAATAACTGGTTTGAGGCTTGACCGAAAATCAACTAAGCTAGAATTATTTAGTTCATGTCTTGTGTAACTTTAAACCAATACCATGCGATCGTACCTCGAAAATATATTCTAATTTCCTAAATTTTCTAGCGATAGATTTTCAATATACGGTTTTCAGTCAGAAAGTTAAATCCAGTATAGCGCGGCCAGGATTTTTCGGTGGGGATGATACTTTTTCTATTCCGAAATTTACAGTTTTAAAGTTAGTTTTTATCAAACTTTTTGTCGCTAAGATAGCGAACAATTGCGCCAAAATTTCAAATTTGCGTTGTATTTGGGCCCGTAGCCAAGAAGGAGCCATGGGGGGCTCAGCCCTCCTGAAAAAAATTGGGCCCCCCCTAGAAAATTTTCAATTTTGCTTGTAAGTCAACGAAAACCATTGTATGTCCTTTCTGAATAATTTTAGCGCCCCTAGCAAAATGAGTTGGACACGGGCCTGGTTATATTAACCTCGCGATATATGTAACAACCTCTTTGACAAGTTATACCCCCTTCGACTCACTACAGTAGCAATTTTGGAGCAGTACGCACATGTGTCTTCAATGTATATTGTTGCTATACACATATGTAATCAAACATTTGCAAATGAAACAATTTAACACAGGGAAATGAAAAATAGGAACGGAAACATCCGGGATACCACAGCCTGAAATTTTAGAAGCAGTTTTTCTAAAATTGAAATTTAAGTTGCAATTTTTGCACAGTGATTCTGCAACAAATTTCCATTTCAGATGCTAAATTGACAACAAAAAAGTTGATACAGGACTAAATATTCGACGAAAAAAGATCGTAAAAATGATACCCAAAAATTTTTGTTTCTTTTAAAAGAGACGGCCTCCCGGCCGTTTCAAAAATATGCTGTTCATTCGACAATAAAATGAACTAATAAACGTAGCTGCACGCGTGTGCAACTATCGTAATGCGATGGGCTTGGCACATCTTCACCATGTTTGTTATAAAGATAGAGTATACGAGAAAACCAAATGTATTTTGCATAGACACTGTTAAAGTTAGCGGCGCCTTAAAGTTTTCAAACTGTATACGTAGAATTAGAATTGTATTAATCTATATTATTAAAGCTGAAACGGAACCACATGCGTATTTTGGGCACCGTTCTAGTTGGCTTTTAGATATGCAAATTAAGTATAAATAAATATGCAAATCAAATCTAAAAATGTTTTCGTATATTTCATTTTATTCTTTGATTTTTAAAAACGGTGTGCTAAATGTATAGAATAAGAACAATCATCAGACGTTTTATATTTGAAACTGGATCCAGGGTGTAACGGGAATTTTGGTTTCGGCATTTTTTCACCTTCCGGTTCCGGTAAAGTGTTGCGAAATTAATAATTATGATTTTAAAGTTTGGTCGGTGGAAATTAAGATATTTTGCTAAAAAATGACGATAAAAATAAAATAGATTTCATTAGTATAGTATGCAAACCTTGACAAGCGCCGAAAATAAACCATCGAACGTAGATTTCGCTTTCGTGGATTATGAAAATCTAAAATACAGTAGATAAAGTGAACAACGATCTTCAACTAGGGTTATTTCACCATGAATATTTCAAAAACGAAAATTAAAATGAATTTTTCGGTGTCAAGTATTTTTCATTTTCGGGTTCCAGTAAATTGTAACTCCGGTTGCACCCTGAGTGGATACAACGAAGATATATCCTGCGAGATTTCCGGAACAAGTCGAAAAAGGTGATTTACAGGTACAAAATAACTCGCATACCTCGCTCTTTACTATAACGTTTAATCGTGGTTATTTCCTGCCGAAATCATATGAACACGGTAGTGTTCATATATATGATTCGCGCATCTCAAGCGCGTATTTTCAGTTTAGTTCGCATCTTGATGCTCAAGTAATATCAGACCTGTATCGTTTAAATTTTGTACACTGGTATCCTGGTACGTAAGGAATATTTGTGCGAAAGGATTTTGCAAACCAATGTGGTCTTCAATAGTTACGGTCAAAAAACTCCTTACAGAAAGTGCACGAAATTTTTCATTTTGGTTCAACACTTTTTACACGTTAGCTATGTAATTTTACGATTATTTCAGCTCAACGGTTGGTTTCACCCCAACGGTTGGCTTCAACCCAACGAATGGTTTTGCCCTAACGGTTGGTTTCACCCCAACGGTTGGTTTTGCCCCAACGGTTGGTTTCAGCTCAACGGTTGGTTTCACCCCAACGGTTGGCTTCAACCCAACGAATGGTTTTGCCCTAACGGTTGGTTTTGCCCCAACGGTTGGTTTTACCCCAACGGTTGGTTTTACCTCAACGGTTGGTTTTGCCCCAACGGTTGGTTTTATGCGTCATCCATTTTAATGTGTGCTCGCCGTGTGGAAAATTGACGCAACCATTTCCAAGTACGGTTTTGAAAAACGCTTCAAAAAAGAAATGGAATTTCAAAACTGTTTCAATTTCCCACAGCTATCGATTTTTCAAACTCAAGTAGTTAATTGATAGCATTATTTGATCTTCAATTTACCACTAGCGCTTTTTTAAACAAGGGCAATGGGAAATTGCGCCATTTTCCAAATTCAATTTCCGCTTTGCCTTGACACTTCAATTACCAAAGTGGAAATTGAAAGAGAAGCATAACGTTTAGCAATTAAATGATATTGTCCCTCTTATCGAAAATTGAATTTACAGTTTACAATTTCAATTGTGATATTGTCCCCTAAAAGGATGAAATTTTACAACTCAAAGTTCAAATAGAAGGTTAGGATGAGAGTTTCTAGAAATGATGTTTGATGGGCCACCCAAGTCGCAAGGTTGAAGTTGTGCGATTGAAATTTTGAATATCTTGACGTTAGTGGTCATTCGACGCTTGGGGTCAAATTTCTTGTGCTACCAGTTTTACTGAGGTTGGGTTTAAAATTGGAACAGCAATTTTTTTTGCGCACATTGGAGTTACTTTTTATGGAGTACGACGGTATATTGATTCAAGGATTGGTGATTACAATTGGTATACCCCGCAAACTGAAACCGCATATAGTCACGTTGAACTTACTATGTCCGAACGTGTCTACGATCTAATTAAGAATATAGACGAAACGAGCGAAGATTTATTAGTGTTAATAGTTTTGCATAATTTGGCAAAAATTATCTGTTTAGTTCGTTTTGATTGACTTCTGTCACTTTTCAAAAAATCAACATAAAACCAAACAACTTAACAACATATTGCAGATATTGGCTAAAATTAACTAATTAGCCATCATTTTTACTACATAATTTCGCCCCACCTGCGGCTCCGGCTCCGGTATTTTTCACCTCCGGTTGCACCCTGCTACGTAAATGTATATCAGACAGACTTCACAGGCGTTTACAGAACTAAGAACCATGATAGAGAATTGGGCTCAATTACTTCAGACATCACGCCCCCTAAACGTCAGCCACTTTTTCCTATTCTTAGTGCTTCTTAGGCTAAGATTTAGACTTAGAGCTACGGTTACCGCCCCTGGATTGTTTTTCCGGAAAAAAATTATGACCGGAAAAAATGGAAAAATGGAAAAAACTCATTCCTTGTCTGAGTGATCGGTTATCCGACCCAAATCTTTCTTTCACTTCCGACGTCGAAAACGCCTGCCGTCATAGTTGAAAGCGAATTATTGCACCGATTAGTTCAAAGGTCATGTACCTACAGCAGTGTTTCCGCTTTTATGATTTTTTCAATTTCCCACTGCCCTGCTGATTTTCAACTACCGTGAGGGAAATTGAAAATGAAATTTGGGTGCTCATTTCCCACTGCAGTTTTGGTGACTTTTCAATTTCCTTTTTGACAGCAAATTTAGCTTATCAATTTCCTATTTAAGTTTTAAAAATGTCTCAATTTCCTACTGCTGTCCTATTTAAATTCCCCATTGGGAAATCGACACTCAAAATATCATTTCAATTTACTAGTACGGTTTGTAAATTGTCTCAATTTCCCACTAGACCAATTTTTTCAAATTAAATTTCCTTCTTGAAGCGTTTTTCAAAACCGTACTTGGAAATGGTTGCGTCAATTTTCCACACGGCGGGCACACGATAAAATGGATGACGCATTACCCCAACGGTTGGTTTTGCCCCAACGGTTGGTTTTACCCCAACGGTTGGTTTTGCCCCAACGGTTGGTTTTGCCCCAACGGTTGGTTTTGCCCCAACGGTTGGTTTCAGCTCAACGGTTTGTTTCACCCCAACGGTTGGCTTCGACCCAACGAATGGTTTTGCCCCAACGGTTGGTTTTGCCCCAACGGTTGGTTTCAGCTCAACGTTGGTTTCAGCTCAACGGTTGGCTTCAACCCAAGGAATGGTTTTGCCCCAACGGTTGGTTTTGCCCCAACGGTTGGTTTCAGCTCAACGTTGGTTTCAGCTCAACGGTTGGCTTCAACCCAAGGAATGGTTTTGCCCCAACGGTTGGTTTTGCCCCAACGGTTGGTTTTACCCCAACGGTTGGTTTCAGCTCAACGGTTTGTTTCACCCCAACGGTTGGTTTCACCCCAACGGTTGGTTTTGCCCCAACGGTTGGTTTTGCCCTAACGGTTGGTTTCACCCCAACGGTTGGTTTTGCCCCAACGGTTGGTTTCAGCTCAACGGTTTGTTTCACCCCAACGGTTGGCTTCTCCCCAACGGAAGGTTTCACCCCAACGGATGGTTTCACCCCAACAGTCGGTTCCACCCCAGCGGTTGGTTTTACCCCAACGGTTGGTTTTACCCCAACGGTTGGTTTCACCCCAACGGTTGGTTTCACCCCAACGGTTGGTCTCACCCCAACAGTCCGTTTCGCCCCAACGGTTGGTTTCACCCCAACGGTTGGTTTTGCCCCAACGGTTGGTTTTACCCCAACGGTTGGTTTTGCCCCAACGGTTGGTTTCAGCTCAACGGTTGGTTTCACCCCAACGGTTGGCTTCAACCCAACGAATGGTTTTGCCCCAACGGTTGGTTTTGCCCTAACGGTTGGTTTCACCCCAACGGTTGGTTTTGCCCCAACGGTTGGTTTCAGCTCAACGGTTGGTTTCACCCCAACGGTTGGCTTCAACCCAACGAATGGTTTTGCCCCAACGGTTGGTTTTGCCCCAACGGTTGGTTTTACCCCAACGGTTGGTTTTATCCCAGCGGTTGGTTTTGCCCCAACGGTTGGTTTTACCCCAACGGTTGGTTTTGCCCCAACGGTTGGTTTCAGCTCAACGGTTGGTTTCACCCCAACGGTTGGTTTCAGCTCAACGGTTGGTTTCACCCCAACGGTTGGCTTCAACCCAACGAATGGTTTTGCCCCAACGGTTGGTTTTGCCCCAACGGTTGGTTTTGCCCCAACGGTTGGTTTTACCCCAACGGTTGGTTTCACCCCAACAGTCGGTTCCACCCCAACGGTTGGTTTTACCCCAACTGTTGGTTTCACCCCAACGGGTGGTTTCACCCCAACGGTTGGTTTTGCCCCAACGGTTGGTTTTGCCCTAACGGTTGGTTTCACCCCAACGGTTGGTTTTGCCCCAACGGTTGGTTTCAGCTCAACGGTTTGTTTCACCCCAACGGTTGGCTTCACCCCAACGGAAGGTTTCACCCCAACGGATGGTTTCACCCCAACAGTCGGTTCCACCCCAGCGGTTGGTTTTACCCCAACGGTTGGTTTTACCCCAACGGTTGGTTTCACCCCAACGGTTGGTTTCACTCCAACGGTTGGTCTCACAACAACAGTCGGTTTCGCCCCAACGGTTGGTTTCACCCCAACGGTTGGTTTTGCCCCAACGGTTGGTTTCACCCCAACGGTTGGTTTCACCTCAGCGGTTGGCTTCACCCCAACAATTGGTTTCACCCCAACGGTTGGTTTTGCCCCAACGGTTGGTTTTGCCACAACGGTTGGTTTCACCTCAACGGTTGGTTTTGCCCCAACGGTTGGTTTCAGCTCAACGGTTGGTTTCACCCCAACGGTTGGCTTCACCCCAACGGATGGTTTCACCCCAACGGATGGTTTCACCCCAACGGATGGTTTCACCCCAACGGATGGTTTCACCCCAACTGTTGGTTTCACCCCAACGGTTGGTTTCACCCCAACGGTTGGTTTTGCCCCAACGGTTGGTTTTGCCCCAACGGTTGGTTTCACCCCAACGGTTGGTTTCAGCTCAACGGTTGGTTTCACCCCAACGGTTGGCTTCACCCCAACGGATGGTTTCACCCCAACAGTCGGCTGCACCCCAACGGTTGGTTTCACCCCAACGGTTGGTTTCACCTCAGCGGTTGGCTTCACCCCAACAATTGGTTTCACCCCAACAGTTGGTTTTGCCCCAACGGTTGGTTTTGCCACAACGGTTGGTTTCACCTCAACGTTTGGTTTTGCCCCAACGGTTGGTTTCAGCTCAACGGTTGGTTTCACCCCAACGGTTGGCTTCACCCCAACGGATGGTTTCACCCCAACGGATGGTTTCACCCCAACGGATGGTTTCACCCCAACTGTTGGTTTCACCCCAACGGTTGGTTTCACCCCAACGGTTGGTTTTGCCCCAACGGTTGGTTTTGCCCCAACGGTTGGTTTCACCCCAACGGTTGGTTTCAGCTCAACGGTTGGTTTCACCCCAACGGTTGGCTTCACCCCAACGGATGGTTTCACCCCAACAGTCGGCTGCACCCCAACGGTTGGTTTTACCCCAACGGTTGGTTTCACCCCAACGGTTGGTTTCACCCCAACGGTTGGTCTCACCCCAACAGTCGGTTTCACCCCAACGGTTGGTTTCACCCCAACGGTTGGTTTTGCCACAACGGTTGGTTTCACCCCAACGGTTGGTTTCACCTCAGCGGTTGGCTTCACCCCAACGGTTAGCTTGACCCCAACGGTTGGTCTCACCCCAACAGTCGGTTTCACCCCAACGATTGGTTTCACCCCAACGGTTGGTTTTGCCCCAACGGTTGGGTTTACCCCAACGGTCGGTTTCATCCCAACGGTTGGTTTTACCCCAACGGTTGGTTTGACCCCTACGATTGGTTTCACCACAACGTTTGGTTTCACCCTAACCATTGGTTTCACCACAACGGTCGGTTTCATCCCAAGGGTAGGTTTCACCCCAACGGTTGGTTTGACCCCTACGATTGGTTTCACCACAACGTTTGGTTTCACCCTAACCATTTGTTTCACCACAACGGTCGGTTTCATCCCAACGGTTGGTTTCACCCCAACGGTCGGTTTCACCCCAACGGTTGGTTTCACCCTAACGGTTGGTTTCAGCCCAACGGTTGATTTCACCCAACGGTTGATTTCACCCCAACGGTTGGTTTCACCCCAACGGCTGGTTTCACCCCAACGGTTGGTTTCATCCCAACGATTGGTTTCACCCCAACGGTTGGCTTTACCCCAACGGTTGGTTTCACCCCAACGGTTGATTTCACCCCAACGGTTGGTTTCATCTCAACGGTTGGTTTTGCCCCAACGGTTCGTTTCACCGCAGGGGCTCGTTTCACCCCAGCGGTTAATTTTGCCCCAGACGTTGGTTTCACCCTAACGGCTGGTTTCACCTCAACGGTCGGTTTCAGCCCAAGGGTTGGTTTCACACAAACGGTTAGCTTCACCGCAACGGACGATGTCACCCCATCGTTTGCTTCGCCCCAACTCTTGGTTTTATACAAATACTTTGATTAGGCGCTTGTTGCCATGACAATAGTTTCTTTCAGCCAAGCGATCTATTTAAACTCAGTATTTGGTTTAATCAGTCCTCTCATTTTTCATAACCTGGATTGGTGGATTAAGGCAGCAGCTTGGTAAAGCGGTTGAAATTAGAAAAAAATGCTCAGCACTTGAGCAAAAAGGGATATGTTTTATATTCCTATTAAAAGTATGGTAAACTAGATCAGCACATTCGCTTGGTGTAACCTGGAAAAGTATTAAGAAACAATAGCGGCCAAAATCATGTTAATTATTAATTTTTCTGAAACATATTGCGGACAGCAAATCTATTGCTAACATTTAAGTTTTTGACAGGATTTGTTAGGAATTTTCAGAAATTCCTTAGGGTCGCAGAGACATGGCTGAGGTATACCGCTCTTTGATTTTGCAAGTTAATCGATGTTGCCAGAATACGGTGCAATTTGTGAGCGTCAATAGTCGTGACTATACAGTGAAACAGATAAATAACTCGGGTGGGAAATGCGCATTTATATAATTTGTTACTAAGGTAAAAAATCGAGTAAACTCAAAAGTCACTTATAAGTGGAGTCTTTTTTAAAGCATCAATTGCAATTCGTTTTGTGACTTCTGTTCAAGAAAGTATCTAACAAAATTGGTCATAAAAACTCTAACAGCCATTATGTCGCCACACAATGCTCTTATGAAATTCAATTAACTATGGTAATACAAAGCCATAGGTAAATTTAATACGTTTTGTAGAGAACTTCAATATACGTTCATGGATTCCAAGCTACATCTGTCCACATTTCAGAAATAATTTCGCTTTGCATTCAAGAAAAGCATCTGTTTCTTACAAAAAAATATTACAGAAATTTTGCTGTCCGCAATATGTTTCAGAAAAATTAATAATTGGCATGATTTTGGCAGCTATTGTTTCTTAATACTTTTCCAGGTTACATCAAGCGAATGTGCTGATCTAGTTTACCATACTTTTAATAGGAATATGAAACATATCCCTTTTTGCTCAAGTGCTGAGCATTTTTTTCTAGTGAAATACTGGTTACGGTACTGATCTGAAAAGAAGTTTAGAAAATTCTAACATTTTGAAATCAAAGTGCAATGAAACTTTCATACGTATTTATATAGTTGAAAGCATCACACATGTGCAACTACTCGTGCTAGTATAAATTATTTATGTAAATATTTGTTCTTTGCTGGAACTATGACCAAAATACGTATGCGAGGCATTGCAGCTTTAACAATATTGATTATCTTTTTTGCTGGAGATTGTTCTGCAAATACTGATTTTCACTTGGTAATTGCTAATCTTGAACGCTAGTCCAGGCTGACATTTTAGAGTAAAAATACTGATTAAAATGTCTCTTCAGTTGTGTCGAATACAAAAGTGGCTGCTAATTGTAGGTTGTTGTGGCAAGTAATTGGCTGTTGTCAACGCATTTTAGTTTGAGAAACGATTTGTATTTTTCGTTTGAATTTCGTTTAAATTGTTGTTCTGCCAGGAACAGAGTATTAACGTTTTATTGGCAAACATTCAATTCTCTGAACTTGAAATCACAGTGCAACTGCAATCCTTTAACCATCAAATAAATTCGCTGCTGGTAAACAAATTTATTTGGAAAGTACTGCAATAATTTTATGGTTATTAAGGCATCTCACACATTTACACTACGCAACTTGTTCACGCTGAATTGTGTCAACCTTGAAAAGTTAACGCTAATGACAAACTTTAACTCTCAATTTTATGATGTGTCTAAAACTAAACCTAAGCCGACAAATGCAAAGGTCAAGGTGGAACGTTTTTCTGCTGGACTGCAATAGAGTAAACTTAAGTGTTAGATTAATTTTTTGCTAAGACTTAGGGTTAGGATTAGGCATAAGTTCATTCTTACGCTTAGGTTAAGGCTTAGGCTTATAATATGTTTATATATACTACTGTTTCGCCCCTGTTCTATACATTGGCCGGCTTAGTCTTCCGCTTAGTCTCAGTAATACGATTATATTACAGCAGCGGCCCTGTTCTGTACATTGGCCCCTAAGCGTAACAGAAACATCAAGTCTAGAACGTATGTGTACATTTCCATATCATTCAAGTATATATGCTAAAATTTGAAATTTCATTACAATTCATTTTGTTTAAATGCAACCTTTATCAGCGTACATGATCATTATTTCATGAATGGATGAACATTATTTATTCAAAAAATGATTATTTTATACGACAAAATACTAATTCTGTTTAAAAACTCTACCTCGATCAAAGCTAAAACATCGTACTGCCTGAATTGCGGGAAGCTCTACAATTTCGATCTGTTTCCAGTAGTGGCCAAACCAGCATTTTCCAAAGCAGTTAAATTTTTTTAGATATTAAAATTTTAATTTTTAAATACTTTTATGCAATTTCCACAGTATCATGCGGACACCAAGATTAATTGCGTAGAAAGTGCAAAATGTTTTTAACTTGTACAGCATTGTGTGGTATATTTTTTAGCTATTTTATAAGCATACACACATTACATAGTTCAGATGAACCATTTGCATCGTAAAATTTTAAGTATCTTGAGAGAATTACTTTTGGAAATGCATCTTGCTATTGTTGTTTTGACCACACCACGGGTTTCTATCCATCAAACAATTCAATTTCAGCATTTTTTGTCCCTCAAAACGAAATTACGTTTCTTCTGACGTTCTATATTCCCACAAGCTAACTTCAGCATTTCTAAAGCAATTATAAGTATATTATCAACATGTTGTCGTTGATTCTAATTATTAATGACAGATGTTTTTAGTTTGTATTCTTCGAAGTTGCCAGGTCATTAAATATATATGTACATATACAATGTATATATGTTTATATATGACTTTAGGGCAAGAGATGAAATTGTAACTAAAATTAATTATAAAAATATGCATTAGTTAGAAATCTATCACGGATGAATTATGGAAAACATTTCTTGAATATATATATGTGTGTCTATGTATCAGGATGCAATCGGAATTACAATTTACCGGAACCGGGAAAGGAATTTGAAAAACTTACCGGGAAACAGAACCAGAAAATCAAAAATACATGTCACCGAAAAATTCATTTTAATTTTGTTTTTTGCATTATTGGTGAAATAATACTAGTTGGAGATAGGTATATATTTATTTTATCTACTGTATTTTAGATTTTCAAAATCCACGGAAACGAAATCTACGTTCGATGGCTTATTTTAGCGATTGTAAAGGTTTACATACTATACTAATGAAATCTACTTAATTTTTAGCGCCATTCTTTAGTAAAACATCTTAATTTCGACAAAATATTAATACCGGAATTTTTAATTCCGGTAAAAATTTACCGGAATAAGAACACAAAGGTGAAAAATACCGTAACCGGAATCGGAATTCCGATTCCATCCTGATATATATCATTCTCTGGCTTTGCCCATGCCGTGATGTAAAATATATTTCACAAATAAGCTTTTTCTGTGCCTAATCTTTTACCGCATATATTGAAATTTACCAAAAAATAGATGGAAATCGTGAGTTGAAAAAAATTACTATATTAAAATACAAATTAAATTGCTCCAAATTTGAAATATTTCAATTCAAGTTCTATATATTTTAATATCTTAGCTAAAATTAGCATAATTCAATAATAACATAGCTAATAGCCAAAAGTTACGATAAATTCCGGCAGTTATAAAAAATTTTGTAAATGGGCTGTAGCGAAAGTTGGGGTGGAGCATGAAGTATGTACGCTTCCCCTCCAATAAACATCTTCGCCTCCCGTAGACGAAATATTTTTCGACGCCCTACAAGAATTCTTAGCAGAATGCTCGGTACCGTTCACAGAACTGTCCTTGCCCATTTGCTATCTATTCCTGGTCGCTGAGGTGATTTTGTGTTTTGGCAAAGAACGCAGTTCTACGTTTAGTTGTTGGTCCAGAATTTGGTTGTTGACAAGATTTTAAACCTGTTTGCGGGCGAAAATATTTACTAAATTCAATTGCCGGTACTGTTGTGAAAAGCACGGTTTGTATATTGGCACTTCGTTCGGTTTCCGATATAAAGTATAGAGTAATTTATAAATTTAAGAACATCAAAGCGTGCAATAATACAATTTGAAGAAAGGGGAAAACCCAGGGGCGTAGCCAGGGAGTGGGGGCAAGATGGACATGCCCCCAATGGTTTTTTGGAAAAATATCGTTTTTGTGTAAATTAAAACTATGATCTCCTGTACGTTTCGTTCACAAGTTGTTGGTGCTTTTCTATTCGGAACCAACATTGCTTTAGAGGTATACAATGTTTCAAAATTTAATTTCTAACGCATTGTTGTGTGTGTAGCAGGCCCATAGCCAGCTCATCTTGCTAAGGGGAAGGCTAAATGCGTTCCAGGAGCGGCATAGAAGGATTTTCGTTGACTTACATCTATGGCTGCAAATTTTCTAGGAGGGCCAAAATTTTTTTCAAGAGGGAGGGGGGCCTCGACTTCCAGTCCCCCCCTTGGCTACGGGCCCGGTGTGTAGTGACAGTTTTTGTACGATTAACACACTGATTTAATGCATTTGTGTGCCGACATAAAGAAAATTCTGGCTACGCCATGAAAAAACCGAACCAAAATTTTCGGTTACAGTTTTAGGGTTGAAATGCAAGAGCACATGCTTTGGAATAACCGGCAGGATGCTTCTCCTATTGGTCAAAAGAATTTTCGCAGTTGGCACGCACTAGCGGATGCAGAGGGAAGGCGGGGGTGAAGGAGCACGCCCCGATTTTTTTTTGTAAAAAAATAATAAGGTCTCCTAACTTACAATTTTTCTCTCTCAGGCAATGGCGGATCCATGGGGGGCCACCCCGGCCGTAGCTCCCCAAACAGCATCTCATCAAAAATTATGTAGAGTGTCAATTGCTGTTCTACGCTGTTCCGCAAGTAGCAGTAAAGTTCTAACTTATTCAAAAAAGAAACAGATGTTGCTGAAGCTGACTGGATTTTGCTTTTTCAAAACAGGATTGGCTTCCGAATCCGATCCTTTAAATTTGTGCCTGTTTGAAACCAAATCTGAACTTATGTTGCCCCCTATTGTTTACATCTAAATCGCGTTGATGCGTTAATTTTATTTGGGATTCGTCTCAATTGAACGAACGTAAAGAAGTCAATTTTCTGGCAATAGTTCGTGGTCTGTGTGTGGGTCAAAAATACGTTTACTACCAATGAAATTTTGGCACCCGCCATTGTTAGATCCTGGATCCGCCACTGCTCTCAGGAATTTTTTGGGGATAAAATTATAATGATACCTTACAATTTTTCGCTGCTAATGGCACATATATAGCGTACTGTCAAAATTGCGTTTAATAAACTTTGCCAACCCGCCCCCTATCATAAATGTTCAGAGTCCGCCTATGTCAATACAATCGCTTGCAAGAAAACTTTTACATGAAGTTTTATAGCATTTCCTACCGAAATGAAACCTTAGTTTTACGTCCCTGAGACCAATAGTATGCTAGCTTGGTTTGCAATTCTAAAATTTTCTCTCTCATACATAGAGATATGAAACGCTTAATTGGTAATGACGTGTTTTATCATCACTTAAATACATTATGTCAGTTCTTATTTATAATTCTTGCTGAGTGATTGCGAATGTTAACTGAGGTTATATTTAGAAACGATGCTTAGATGGGAGGATTATCTGGTCTAATTTTAGGTGAGGTTTTGGATTTTTCATTTAGTACTTGATTCGTTTATGGACCGTTTGCTCTAATATTTAGCACGACAGAATAGCCTGCTTATAGCTAAAGCGCCATCGAACTGGTGAGGGGTTTCGGGTCAAAACGATACTATAAGATTTTTACGCCAGGGGATTTAGAACTTTTTTCAGTTATAACACTTTGAAACCTGTCCCCATTTAAAGTTTTTATAACCAAACGTAACACCCCTCTTTCCAAAATAATAGCTACGACCACCGGTTGCAGATTAGCAAGGAGAAGCGCGTGCCATCTAAACTCAAATGCTAACGGTCATTACTACTATATCTCTCGACTTATTCAGCCTAAAATTTATGGATATTTTGAAGAAAAGGGCAACAGATGTGCTTAACTTATATAAGACAATACATTAGAATAGCAAAGGCACAAGTGTTAAAAAAATCGGCCCCATGTAAAGATCAGGGGCGGAACGGTTTTCTGTATAACTGCAATCGAGTAAGCTTAAGCGTTGTGACTAATTCTTTGTTTAGGCTTAGGTTTGGGTATTGCATCATTTTTAGGCTTAAATTTAAGCTTAGGCTTCGTAGGAATATACTTATACTTACTGTTACAGCCAAATGTAATCCATAGCTATGCCACTGATATAACTTCGTACAGAAACACCAAAATATTTATAGTTCACTGCGGTCTTAAATTTACTTTTCTTCGATTGGTACAAACAAAACGAGAATGGTGAAATGCGCGCCAAAACTCACTAGCTATGTAACCCAGCATGCGTGTTCCAGCGAAAGTTTTGACCTGTATCGATAAATAATTCACCAACGATGTCGCGCATGCCTAGCTGTATAGCTTGCGTTTATTGTATCATGCTTCAATGCTTCCAAATGAAATTTACTCTCGCAGTCTTGTAACGAGAATGTCCGTTTTGTTTTGAACTGAAGCTTGTATTACTTTTATGACACTAAGTACTAGGCACACCAGCCAGAGTGGGAAGTGAATAAGGTTTTTTACCCGACCTGCGCTTTACACACGCAAACAAGGATTTTTCCGCGGGTATACCCGCGCAAATAAGATCTACCCGCGACCCGAGTATTAGCCGCGCCTGAAGTCAAACCAGTATTTTAAAGATCGCTTGTGATTCGCGCTTCAACGAAGTTTGCGATATAGCTTCAAAAATTTACAAATGAAATTTTACTAGAAACAACAATTTTTATCCCAGCTAAATAATGCACGCACTGCACCTTACCAGAAATAAAACAATAACGTAGGGATTCCAACTTGAATCTTAAAGTTTTGCCGCGGGTAAAAACTGAATTTTTTACCTGCGTGATAAAACTCTTTACACGCTTGTATACCCACGTCTGAAATTCTTTACCTGACCCGCGTTCACCCGCGGGTAAGATATTCAGGATCCCTGTACTGCTGACAATTCCTGGTTGTGAGGTTGCATAAGTGTAGATGCGTGGCCCGAATATTGTCTTTACGCGTGGGCAGTAGTGGTAAATACATTTTACGTGATAATCAAGGAGTCCAAGGTATATTTGTTGACTCAAATAGACTCAAATTAAATTTTCAAAATAGTTGGCAAACGTACACTTAAGCTTTGAAAGATTAAGTAGTTTTTAAAGGCCACATGTGGTCCAAACCGTTAGGGGTAACTTTGGCCAATATCAATTGTGCAGTGTCAGAGGAGGGAATAAATGCTTACCGTTTTTTGAAAAATTTTATTTCCTTAAAAGCATGTAAGGTTATGAAAAATTCAATTGGTGCGACCACTAGTGGATCCAGAGGGAGGTATATACGCCTCCGTCAGAAATCCTTTTGATATAAAATGATAAAGTTCTCCGTTACCTAATAACTTCTTCGCTGCCCATGGCATATATATAACATACAGTAAAAATTGCGTTTCATAACATTTGCCAACCCGGCCGCCATCTGAAATTTTTTGATCCACCTCTGTAGTGCGACCATTCTCCTCCCCTTGCCCAAAATCATGACAATCGAGCTATGACTAAAATGTGATATTGAGATACAAAACAGACTATGTTTTATTTAATAAATGAATATTCATGATTTTGCGAATTCCGGCTATATTAATAAGGTTTCGGTCTCTATGTTCGCTTCAAGTTGAAACGAAATATTTTTCTAATTTATTCTGCGAGAAAATTAATCAGTGTAAAATTTTATTTTTCAATAATCAATATAATGAAAACTTACAACGGCTAATATTATTCGGAGTTCACGTTTTTCTCAAATTTTACGTGAGACAAAAATACGACTTGGCTCACAAATTTTCCGTTGAAATTATTTGAGAATTTTGATAAATTTCAGATCTAATTGAATAGTTTATTTGACTCATTCAACAAGTACGAGATTTGGCGAATTTTGTAGCTAAAAAGAAAAAGAAATTGCAAGAAATAACTCAAGTTGAATTCATTTCGTTTCAACAAGTTCATTACAAGAAATGGTCATGAAATTTCCGGTATTTTCCAACAATAGAAGCTGTAACAACATTTCAATATGGCAACACCACAATTCGTCACCCGACAACTTGTTCTCTGGAATATCGTGGACTCGATAATTTGTCGCATATCACTAGTTTTAAGCTTTAAGTTTAAGCTTAAAGTTTAAGATTAAGCTTCGTATTATACTCGCTGAGGCTTTATCCTAAGGTTTCGGAAGCAATCATGTGACGAATTGTCAGCCGACGAATTGTAGATTCCTCCAAAATACTTTTTCTCGACATGTTGGCGACCACAGATGTAACTTATTTAATTTTACAGGTTTGTGTATTCTACTAAATTTATTACCAGGGACGTAGACAGAATTTAATTTCGGGACAGAACAGTTTAATCTAAACGTTTCTGCGAAAAAGCGTCGCGAGCAAGAAAAAGTGTTTGACATCTGCTGGTACTTCTGCGGCGTGTAAAACTGCCTTTTACCGAGTCTTTTTAGGAATGTCGTAAGGATATATCCCACATATCCCCCTTGTATACATTAGCTTTGAGATATATATGTATGTATTTAATAGTTCAATCTGACTCACTTACGCATGTCTGATCACTTGTTTTCTATTTTAAACACAACCTTTACCAGCGCCAAGTTCAATCTTACGGTAGAAAATCTGGTTTATTTTATTATTTTCGGCTTTCTACTAAACCTATCACATCCGCTGCGTAGAATTAGTACATTCTAACTGATCGGAAACCCTTAGTCTGGTCTCATTTCTGATTACTTGTTTGCCAATTATAGCAATCTTTATCCAGTATAACCGTGTGATTTTGTCATCACCTCAGTGTGTCAGTTGCCTGCACGTCTGGGCAAATTTTAATCGGAACTCGTGCAATTCTAACAAGATTATAGCTTCCCCAATGTGTGTATGTTTGTTTCGCGCCAGGGACGGATCCTGAGGGGAAATGATGATGAAGTTGCGGTCCCTCCCATTGCGTATTCATTAAGAGTCTGGTAAAGATACTGCTATATTTAACGATCGTTAATTATATGCCAACTGTGTCTTCATAACCGATATTTTTACCGACGCCCACTATAATGCAACATTCTTGGTCAACTAGTGATTTGTGTACTGGCTAACCAATGAAACGGTGACACGTACAAAGTTTTGTCTAATTAAATTTCTTTGGCTAGCTTAGTTATCGATAACGGGACTTGGTATAGAATGACAAATTATAACGAAGCCAAGCGGTTTTAGTTTTACGCATTTCGCTTACGCTAAAACTGTATCTTCATTCACACGTACAAGTGTTCGCAGCGAAATTCCACAGCTGTCACGTCAGCTTTAGCTTTAGGTATACGAACAAAAATTGCAAGCGCAAATATTGCAGTTGCAAGTTCTCGTTGTAACAATTTGCATATGTGAGTAGGACTTCAAGCGCAGATTGGCATTAATGGTCAGGCTTGAAATATCTGAAGGCAATCGTTAAAATTGCTCAATAGTTTATTAGTATGTCTTATAGACAATAGACCTTTTTACGCGCAGATTAAAATTATGCAAACTAGTAACGACAAGATTAGTCTCTTTATCGTTACGTCTATTTTCAAATGCGTGCAGCATCATTAATCTAGTTGATGATTATGTCTTGTAACTTTCAAATTACTAAATCCGAACGTCAAGATATAAATTTATTTTAGTCCTTTGATTTACTTCGCCACAATTTTTGCAAATTTTGCAATTTATTCCGCGCACTGTTGGCATGTTTTAAACCATGTTACTAACTGACCATAGGTGCCACACACATTGAAAATACGGCTCCTAAAATCGCAACCATTTAAATTTTTGCTAATCTGTTTGATGCTAAAGCTTATGTATTTCAACTTAAATCGAGATCAACTTTATTGCGCGATGGGACCATGAAAAACACTTATACTCAGAGTTATACACTCAGTTATTCTTTTCTTGAAACACCCTAAGGCGGTTCCAAAACTCAAGAAACGTTGTTATTAAACGAGAACCTATCGTCGTTTTTGGCTGTGTCAAGTATAACCTCAGGTTATTAATAATTTAAGTTGCAATCGTTATTAAAGTTTCCGCTTATATTCCTTGCGTGTTCCGCCAATTTGAGAGAAACTACTATAACCATCATGTTTCGTGCCGCTCATCTTTGACTATTATATATTGTTTTTGTTTTGCTACTTTCTGTTCCTTGGTTTCTATTTCTCTTGATTCGCATTTCTGTTGGATCCTTGTTTTCTTGGTTTCTATTTCTCTTGGTTCCTATTTCTGTTGGTTTCCATTTCTCTTGGTACCTATTTCTCTTGGTTCCTACTTCTGATGGTTGCTATTTCTCTTGTTTCCTATTTCTCTTGGTTCTTATTTCTGTTGGTTCCTTGTTTTGTTGGGTCTTTTTCAAAGTATTGGGTTTCGTCAAATTTTGGGTTATATTCAACAAAAACAATTGTTTGATATATTCGGACGAAAATTAGTTTTGATTTCTGATATCAATGTTCAACGCTAGCTATGTGTTTTCTTTTGTGAACCTGATTGAAGGCGTTATTGTGGCTAAAATTGGCCAAAAATTTTTTAACACTTTTCGCGTTTTTAAAAAATCGCTAAATGCGTTAGACCAGTGTTTAACAGCCCTGAGAGTTCGTATTTTGAGACAAAATTTTGCTTTGCTACAATAAGAATTCGCTGTAGAGGCTCTGTGATTATAAAAATGTGTTTCAAATGATACTGTTTGTTGCAAAAAATCCCGAATTTCCTCTTTGTACCAAGAAAACCCAAATTTCCACCTTATACAAATGTTCACAAGCCAAAATGAATTCAAAGATTTTTCAAAATGTGTTTTAAAACCTAAAAATCAAATTATTTAGAAATTAAATTATAGACCAGAAACTCTAAAAGGTCTTTGTTCGCTTGCAGCGCCGCTGGAAGCTTCTCGCCTTACTCCGAGGTTATGTGCAAAGAAATTGGCAACTATAATGCACCATAATGCACTTATTTAATTATCTCATTATAGATTTGCAATTATTAATCAGGCTGTGACGCAATTTATTGAATTAGCCATAGCAGGCAGTCTTGCGCGCATATCACTTTTATGACTTGCATACAAACGCTAGATTTAGCAAGATGCAGATTTTATGTTTTGAATTAGCAAATTCTACATTATTGCAAACATTTTTGCCATGCAAAGGAGCTTTTGGCTGGCTTTTGTACACTTTAATACGCTTACGATTAGAAAAGGCTTATCTATGCTCAAGCCTTACAAATTCGTGTAAAAAATTCGATTTATCTACTCGAATTTTTGGATCGTAAATTATTGGTCAATTATACAGCTGCGAAGGCTCAGTCCCGATCCCCAGTAGGATGGTCCTGGGCTGCTGATATTAATTTCTGTGGTTGGACAGCGAAACATTATCTATGCTGTGCTGGCCTGAATGCCGACCGGCGTGAGTTAAACTGTTATCGATTCTAACGTATTCAACACCGAAAATTAACGTAAATTTTACGTCTGTATTTGAATATCGGTCAAAATTAACAGAATATCTTCCAAACTATTTTAGGTTCAAGCCCTGTTCACACGTGCATGTTTTCAGCTGCAAATTATTCACTGAAATTAATTCGTGCCATTAAAATTATGTCGCAAATGTGAACGCAGTTGAAAGTCACTTTAATTTCGTGCACCTGCATTTTGATTGGCCAATCGGAAGACATGCTGTTAATAAACTTTTTGAATTAATTTAAGAAGCTTGAATTAATTCCAGTATCAAACACGTTTAATGTTCTGCAGTGTTAGGCGATTGTTGCTGTGCTTCTATTCCATTTTTAAGATCTAAATAGAAAATGTATCGGTATGAAAGCGTTTTCAAGTCAAGAAAATACGTGTAGAGGATTATTTACGCGTGAATGTTAGTTGTTAAAAATCATTCGAAGAACTTGCATCTGCAATTTATTCATGATGAATATACGCAAAGAATTAATCCATAGGCATGAGTAGCCTTGCAAGTGGAGTTCATTCATCATCGTTGGCTGAACTGATAATTTATAGCTTATGTATTATATTATATTTATTGAAGTCGTTTGCAACATATTCATATAAATTAATGTCAAGAATCAGAATAAAAATGATGTATTTTTGCAAATACTTGGAACTGCAAAATATTTGTGCAAGTTGCAGCTGCAAGTTCTCGCTGCGAAAACTTGCTCGTGTGTGTAGGTCTTTAAGCCAATTTCAGTGAACACCGTGACCAACAAAAATTAATTTGTTATAATTTACAACATTGTGATAATAAATTTGTTGTGTCAAGAGTTGTGTTCTAAAAGCCAGCCAACAATGTTCCTGCGATCGCTGTGAATGGAGCAACTTCGTTAGTGTCAACTATGAATCCAGAGACTTTCAACGTTCCAGATCCGGTGTCCTGTGGATGATATCCCCGCAGCAGACACCGGCGCAAATAAAGATCATACCTTCACCTCTAAGGTGGCCTTTTAGGACGTTTTATCGTTGGTTACGCTCCGGACATGGGTTACTATTCCATCTGATTAAGGGCCATTTACCATATCTGATTATTCCTTTAACTTTGCACTTTCCTCGATCCCCGTTGACATTATTCTTAACCTATATCTTTGTTAACGGGACCCCATTGCCATAATTACACAATTTCCGTCATACTGCCATCGATTGTTTTTCTACCTGCCGAATGATAATTTACTCATAAAGATAAAATGATTCTGAAAACGAAACAAATTTTTACTTTCTGAAAATACCCTCATTACTCCCGGTAACCCTGTCTCACGCTATATCGCAGCTTGTTATGGGGTCCAATAGTGCTGTAATTACAGCTTATCATATGACTAATTTTCTAAATTGCCTGCGCTTTTAGCCTTTGGCCAGTAGGATTTCGCGTATATCTCGGTGATATATTGGTTTACTGAGTCGTATTCAAATTGACTTTGAGAATAGAACATGCATTTCAGACATCTGTTTTAATCTTCTCAAAGCTTTGAAGCGAGGAAAATCCTTAGAGCTGTTTGCTGTCATCAACAGGCTGAAAACTTGGAATTTGTGAAGAATAAATAACAGGGTAGTGTATTAACATGCAAAGCGTATCTTGATATTTATGTTTTGTGTGAAACCAGGGTACGCCCGGAGAAATGCTTCCGGCTCCGCCAATGGTAAATCATTTGGCAAAAGGTACCAAATTTAGATGACGAATTTCGGCTCTTTTGCAATTTGTTGACCTCCGGATTTCGCTCCGGTAGTTGTTGTCACTTCTGGTTGCAGCCAGCAGGCTTGACGTATTTATATCACTAATTATTAATATCGATGAAAAAAAATTACCTAAGTCTATTGGTCTAAAAATTATATACCGAGTACAGATTAAAGAAGTAACTATTACAGGGAAAATATTTAAAGTAAGCTTAAACTTTGGACTGATATTTTTGCTAAGGCTTAGACTTAGGCTTCGATCAAGATAATGCTTACACTGAGGCTTAGTAATAACAATATGCTTGTATTACTGTTACACCCCTCAAATTGGTTAGATGTTTTGGCATTTGAATAGTTATCCACTCAATAATTGCATGTATAACTAGGAAAATATGACAATTTCCAATAAATATTGGTATCCCAAAGCGTAGCTATACTCATTATCCAACCCCTCGAGCCTAATGTTCTAATCAACAACTCTCATAAAAAATATATTAATGCACCCATCCCCTGTTCAAGGACGTAGATAGGATTATGATATATTCACTGCCTAAACACGAAAACTGTGCCCTACTCAGAAAAGTTCCAAACTTGCTTTGACAACATTGCATACCCTTGTATGCCCGCCTTAAAAATTCTCCAGCCTATCTTTTAGCTAGGTGAGCTGGCTATGGGTTTGCGCCTAAAATATCTAAACAGACCATAGAAAACGCATGCTTATGGGCCTTTGAAATAACAATTATAGGCCCTAAAATCCAAAAAACTTTGATGAGGTTATGTTTCCGAGACGAAAATTTGCATACGCCTCCCTTCCCTTTTAAGTTATACATTTTCCCGAATTTCCAGCAACAAATTCCAACACCAATCACAAACACGGAAGTGTGCTGCCCGTAGCCAACGGCTTGACCCTCTGGAAAATTTTCAAACTTGCTTGTAAGTCATTGAAAATCCTTGAATACTGTTCCTGAAAAGTTTTAGCCCCCTGGCAAAGTGAGCTGGCAACGAACTTGCGCAGAAGCATTTCTCTCCTATTTCCGGTATCATAGCAAAATAATGCTCGGCAGACCGTGTGATAATTGTGATATACACGCTGCTTTTCATGCTTATACAACTACTATTTCTGTCGTATTCTACCAGGCAATTTTCTACCCATTCTCGCTCCTTTATTCAACCAGAAGCTGAATCGCAACATTGTGGTATTTAGAAACCCTTTTGTTTGAGTGTTAGTAGAAGAGGTTTTGATATCATAGAGCAGTGAATAGAATTTATCACGAGGGACGGGGGCGTGGTTTTAGCCAAGAGACGGCATCGGGCGGACGGCCAACCACAGACAGAGCTAAGTTTACAAACGGAAAGCGAGAAATATTGGAGAAAATTTTCGGTTGATTTTGGTTCAAAAAGTAACTAAATAAAACATATGGCAAGGATAGGTAGATTCTAAATTGCCGTCGAGCGGAACTGCAAATAATTTTGACCACCTTTACAAAGTTGTGGTTTTGGTAATATTTAATTTTTTAAAAAACAAGATTGCATTGATTAAATTTTAAATTTTCCTTAAACGTGGTCGGATTGGCTACTGGCTTAAGCTGTATGTACAGCAATCGATAGTAATAAAACGAGGCGAACTCGCTTCTTATAGATCGTTTCTATTAATGGGTAATTGTTATTGGCAACACATTTTAACTGGACTGAATATTGCACTATTTTAACGCAAACTAAGCGTGTCTATTTGTATATTTATTTGCTTGTATCTTTGGTTGATTATTTGTTTGTTTGTTTGTTCGTTTGTTGTTTGTTTGTTTTTTGTTCGTTCGTTTGTTTGCGTAAGTTTGTTTATTGTGTTGAACATCGTAGCTGAACTGCCAAAATTTTGTATTTCTTGTCCTTGACGCCGGGTAAATCCTAACGGTTATGATAACTAATGGTTAACATTTTCAACCGGCTCGCCAGGCTGTCATATAGTTTCATACAGCAGGTTTGCAGCAAACCTAAATCCACAAGAACCAGGTCGTTGCTGTAGTATAAGCATATTCCTAAAAGCCTAAGCCTGAGCCTAAGCAAAAAGTAAACCTAAATTTTAAGCTTACTCTATTGCAGTCCCGCAGAAAAATGTTTCGCCCTTAATCGTTACAGAAATCAAATATTGGATTAAAGACTTTGCATAAATCTGTATTTAAAAAGTTCTAAAAAGACCAGAACTTAATCTTTACATTCTATTATTCAACATTCTAAGATCATATATATCTTCAATTTTAAACCGAGAAAATGTTAGAACATAACTTGAAAACAGTTTGTTTACATCTGAGCGATGTAGTGGTGAAATTTAAAAGCGAAAAACAATAACTGCTGCATTTTCGTGTATTTTCATTTGGTTTAGAATTATAAATGAAAAAATGCTAACCAGATATCTCAAAAAACCAAATTTCCCAAAACAACCACCGCATTTGTGTTTGTTTACAGTAAATACGCAAATGAATTTAAGTAAGTACTTTAGAGATCAATATGCTTGGCGCTCTGCTTATTCAGTATTTGTACCATAAAAGTTTCCGCAATTTACAGTGTTAAAATAAGATTTTTAGCCGATTTGCGCAATGCAGATAAACAGACAGTTACAAAAATAGTAAACAGTACTTATGACTTGCCAAATGTTTAGTTTGTAAACTTTCTTGAAGAGCGAGGAATGTGCGTAAGATTTTAATTATTTTGAATCGATAAATCATTAGTATTCTTTTATTAATACGTAGAAATAGTAAATGCGTTAATTTTTTGTGTTATTTTAAAACTGTATGTCATTCGGAAATTTTAATTCGATTCTGACATAGGTACTTGAAACATTAATTTCATTCTAATCTACGTCGATTAAATGATGCCAAACACCAGGAATTGGCAAAATGCGCCAATTAAGTTTCTGGCAATAGTGGGTCATTTTGCCATTGCCCTGCACGTGAAATAATATAGTGGCTCCTACATAAAAGTAGCATAAGATTCGCACACAAAATAGGAAATCTAAGTTTATATTTAGAAAAGTGCTTAAAATATGTTATACATTAATATTCAGATTTACAGTTAAATTTATCTTGAATTGTTTTTTGTTTGATTTTGAAAACCCTTTTCACGTAAACGTTTCAAAAAATTTCTCTGAAAAATTACATAAATATTGTTTTGCTCGAGAGATTTGCTTGTAGTCCAGTTGTAAACGTCATTTTAGTACTTATTGTTATGTCTCGGACGAATATCTGACCACAAAATTATTCTGGTCATGGGTAATACTGTGATCACTCACATTCAAAATTAGGCTAAAACAAGGCTTAATCACCACTTCTGGTTATTTAAACTATACCAAACGTTCATTCAGTTGTCATTTTTAGCTTCAACTATTTGACCATAGATTGCTTTTTTGAATTTTGCCTAATCTAAAGTCAACCTAAGTTCAATCTTGACAGGGTATCCTGTTAAACCTTTCTAACGAACGAGCGTAGTGAGCGAGTGAAATTCATTGAGTTCAAAGATAAAATGATTATCTGAAAGCTAAGTAAACAGCTTCTTGTCTGCGCGTTCAGAAATATTGTGGCGATTTAAATTCTTTTCCCCTCTCGCAGTCGCGTGTGATACCTACATGCTCGCTTTAAATAGATATCATTAATTTCAACTATCACAATAATTGCACATAATTGGTGCAGTCGTAAAACGTAAGCATATGCGTAATATTGCAATGCGATATAGCTCGTTTGGGTGATTTGTCACAAATTGCTATTGGTTACTATAGCGTTAATCTTGGGTACCTTAGGAATTGAGCATTTAATATTGAGGTGCATGCAAAGGATAATCGTACACAGTCGTTATTTGGAGTAGTTTCGAATAACTTAGGCTTAGGCGTAGGTTTCTATTTCAGGCAATTTTAAATTTCTGTTAACGCTTAACACCATATTTGGTTCAGGTTTACGTTTATTCTCAGAAATCTGCCTAACACTTAATGATTAAGAAATAGGCTAAGAGTGGTGGCATACTTGTGCGTCGTCGACCGTCGCCGAAATTTTAAAACTGTTCTATGTTTTATGCGTCGTCCATTTTATTGTGTGCCCCGCGTGTGGATTTTGGCGACGCCCATTTCCCACTCGAATTTAGGAAAACGCTACAAATGGGAAATTGAAGAAACAAAACTTGATCAACTGGTAAATTGAAACATTTTATAAAACGCACATGGAATTGGAATTCAGTTTTCTGTTGTCAATTTACTACTAGCGAAATAAAAATCTATAGCAGTGGGAAATTGAAACAGTTTTTAAAATCAAGTGATAAATTGATAAGACAATCTAAATAGTAAAAGGAAAATTGAAAAGTGGTGAAAAACTGCAAGAGAGAATAGGAGTCCAGAAACCTGTTTCAATTTCCTTCACACACATACTATTGGAACCGAAATGAATTGCGGTAGGTAACATGACGTCAATCTTTAGGTCAGTACGTCATTCGGTGGTTTATACTCAAAGCAAATAAAATCGAAGATTTCTTTAGATATCCGGATATGCGAGGCGTAACATCGATTCTGCTTCCATAAATCTTGTTAATATGACCTTTTCCTCGTTCTCCAGATCGTTCAAGCCTTGTATATACTTAGCTGCTGGTTAAATGTTAAAATAAATTTTTACTAGTGATGGGTATGGTATATCTTTTCATATCCGATATCCGGCAATTCCTGCCGGATTCCGACAATCCCTGCCGGATGAAGCAATAGCACTGTTTTATTTTTTGTTGCTGGTTTAGTTAAATTCTTTGCTATTAATCCAATTGTTTGGATTAGGTTTAGGATTATTAATAGGCTTCTTCTTACACTGAGGTTTAGTCTAGACTTAAGCTTAGCATTTGTTTGTATTAGGCTTAGGCTTAGAATTAGTAATAGACTGATCTTTAAACTGGGGCTGAGGGTCAGACTTTTGCTTATCATTAATCTTGCAATTAGTTATCAAACAGCTAGTTAGAAAAATACCACCAATGTCAAATGTAAACCATGCACATAACTATGCGGGGGAGGCTAGCGTTATGGGGAAAGCAATTAAATTCCCGCAATCCTTTCATACCCTGCTGCTATTCGTGCTTCTTCCTGTGTACGCAACAATTAGTGCAAAAATACCCAAAATTAAATACCATGGATTGTTTATTTTTCTACATATCGTTAATATATGACACCCGCAACTTTTTTGCATTTACTTGTGTTTGTTTACCGACAGTCGTTAGTGACCTTTTGAACTTAAATTTTGAGAAGTTTTAAAATTTTATATATTTCTCACTAGGGAAAATATCATGAATTCAACTTCTTGCAGTGTTTTAAAAAACAGGGACAATATCATTTTGCTCTCCAAAATTTTGTAACTCCTTCAATTTCCCTATACGTGATTAAAATGTTGAACCAAATGGTAAATTGAATTCACAGAACGTTTCAATTTCCCTTTTAGAGTGTTTTAATTTTCGCAAATAGTAAATTGAAATGAAATTATCCTCTCAAATTACCGTGGGATGTTAGAAAATTTAAGGATAATGGAAATTGAAAAAGTTTTCAAATTCAATTTCCCGTTCGTTTCGTTTTACTAAACTCGAGTGGGAAATGGGCTTCGCCAAAATCCACACACGGGGCACACAATAAAATGGATGACGCATTACGGGTTTTCAAACCTGTAGCCATCTCACTTTGCTACGTGCTGGTTAAAAAATTTTCAGGAGAGGTATACAAGGGTTTTTGATGACTTACAAGCAGACTTGAAAATTACTTTAGGAGGGCCAAAATTTTTAGTGGGCTGATCCGCCTGGCCGCCACATGGCTACGGGCCCACGGGTTTTCGGGTCAATTGCAGCACCATTAGGTTAAATTTATTGACAAAAAGTGGTTTACGCTAATGTATACAGCAAGCTTTTTACTACAGTTTAACTCTGAAATGCTTCGATGGTGTTCACTCAGACCTGACATTTCAACCTTATCCTCCTACGGTAAACCCTTGATGTGATTAGAAATTAATTGAACTTGACGTCGTCAACGCTTTCCCTTGACGTGACAAAATAAATTATGTTTCAGATTTAACACAATAATGCTATCAGATTTATCAAAACAATAAACAATTTATTAATAAAATAATGAGCAGTGTTTACAGTATCATATTACTTTTAGCTTCTGTGGCATTTCTATACCTATTTATTACCGTTCCGCTGCCATCGTGGAATGTGATTGGCTACGAACGAAAACCTGTTGCAAACGCTGTTAGAAGAAATAACCAAATTGCAAGGATTCGTAGTATCCGACGAAACCCTGGCTCGAAAGAAACGATCAAATACCGGCTGAAAGGCAAAACTTGTTATACCATTATTATTATTGTTTATTAGCTATAAATGGTGACAATTTTTGATTTGACTAACATTTTTGCTGTCAAATTTCAGAAATGTTGGCACTAATTTTTTATGTTTCAAACATTGCGTTTGAATATAGTGCCCAAAAGTATAGAACGTGTTAGGCGCTTTGAAATTATATTTTTTACACAAATAATTGCATTTGTGCAGAAATAATTGCATTTTGGTAAAAATAATTGCGTTTTCTCTACACTAGCGATTTAGTTTACAGTTTCTTCACTTATAAAAGCGTTGTTTTCAAAAAAATGCTTTTTAGCAAGTTTAAATTGTAGAATTTAAAATTTTGCTGATTTTTCAAGTTTACAGTTGACCTTGGTAATTTTAGCTCAACGTCAAAAATTGACCGAAAGCACTTGGCGTTCTTCAGTTATAATTCAACAATTCCGCAGCAAGACGCACAACAACAAACTAGAACGTTTAGAACTGGAAGGCGCAAAGATTGTACAGGAACCGCATAACGAAAGCAATTTCCCGATAAAGTTCAAGTAAAGTGGATTATTCTCAAATGTGTGTAGAATTAGGTTGCGGGCGTTGCGGGTAAAGCAATTTTGCGCGTGCATACACCTGCCGGCCAAAAATGCAATATATGCTGGTAAAGCTTGGGCCGGGTAACCAACTTCATCTGTTTGTTGTAACGGCAAGCCTAAGCCTAAGCCTAATTTAGACTGTAAACATTTGACCGAAACATAGGTCAGTTTTCACAAGATTTTTATAATTTCTAGAACAGATCTTTGGAACTTATATTAAATTGGGTTTCTAATTTGTATTTTTCAGGTCACTATTGTATTACTTTAAAAATGTATTACCTACATTTGACCGTCTCATTGGGTTAAACAAAACGAAGCAAAATTTCGGACATTCAAATGTGACGCCTACGCCGGAAACTTCAACATTTTTAGAAAATAGTCAGCGGAAACGCCTACCGGATGCAATTATTATCGGTGTGAAAAAAGGTGGAACTCGTGCGCTTTTAGAGTATCTCAAACTGCATCCGGATGTCCGGGCGCCTGGACCGGAAATACACTTTTTCGATCGATATTATGGCCGCGGTGTCGAATGGTACAGGTTAGTGATTCTTGGTTGTATTTTTTGTTTTTCTTTTTTCTGCAACAGGGCGTTTTTTACTTGTCTTAAAATCCAATTGTTACAGGTTTTCACATTTTTAAATAAAAGTTATCGAATGTTTAGAACAAAAAGTGTAACTGATTTTTATACTGAACAATTGTTTAAAGAACAACGAATCCTTTAAGCAAATAACAGTCGCCACTGTGTTTTGTTTGATATTTAATTGCTGAATTTGTGGATGGTCTTACCTGTAAGAGCTCAAATGTGATTTTGGATTTCAAACATTTATTTTCAGATCTCAAATGCCGAAAACGCTTCCTGGACAAGTGACCCTTGAAAAGACTCCTGCCTACTTTATAACCCGAGGTGTTCCTGAACGGATCCGAGCAATGAAGCCAAACATGAAACTCCTTATTGTGGTACGAAATCCTGTCACTCGTTGCATATCAGGTAAAGCAGCAGTTTGTGCTACTAAAACGCAACAGCCGATGATGACTCTAGACAAGAGTAGGCAACTGGGCACTGCTTAAAGTTGAATATTTTAGGATATAGGTTCTAACGCTCTTCTTGGCGTGGGCTACTGCTGATGCGACGCCTAATCTTCTGGTTAAGTAACGCGGCAAGCAATGAACGTTTACTGCACACTTCGACTCTTTTTATGACACACTGTGATATTGATGATACACTTCGCTTTTAACAATACAACACTTTTCATATTCAAGAAAATTGCAATAATACTTGTTCGTTATTATGTACTCAAATAACAATATTCAAATAATTTACCCTGCTAACTTTAATCGCTGTTAGTGTGGTGTTCTGTTAAATTTGCTCGAATAAACGCCTCGATGTTGTTGAATTAAACGTACGCTTATAATCCGAATGCTATTCAAAGCTGTGTGCTCACAAGCAACAGTGCCGTTGTGTAATCCCAGTAAACACCGTACTCACCAGTATAACTATAAAAGCCCCGATTGCACGAAAATACCCCAGTGTAACGATTATAAATTTCCGTGCTCAATGGCACATCTGGTCCCCAGTATATTCAAGATCTCTCAAAATATCCTGATTACTGCTAAAATACTCCGTGCTCAATAGCATGTTTAGACCCAATAGTAATAACCCCAGCTAATACGTCCGCAGGCTAAGTGCTAAAAACAACACTAGCACACCAAAGACTCATACAATTCTTGAAGACTTACTTCGAGCAGGTGTGAGTAAGACGTTCCAAGTAATTAGCCGACTTCAAACATAATCAGACTTAGTTTACGTTGCGTAAAAGTTAACGTGGCTTTTATTTGAGAGCTTTCTAGCGTTTTTTCGTGGATGCTAGGGAATATTGTTATTTATCAAAATTTCGGACCATGTAAAGATCAAGGACGGAACGTTGTTCTGTGAGACTAGAATAGAGTAATCTTAAGCTTTAGATTAATTTTTTGCTTGGCTTAGGCTTGCTTAGGCTAAGGCTTAGGCTTAGGCTTAGGCTTAGGAATAAACTTATTTTTTACGCTTAGACTTAGGCTTTGGAATATGCTTATAATATTGTTCCGTCCCTCTTCTTTATATTGGCCAAACGTTCGAACGAATTTGCAGAAACAAGTTGCAGTAAATTGATATTGAATATTTTTTCTTATTATTTTCTTATTTTTAAATATTAGATCAAACCAGCTCAACGACTGCAGACTTCGTTCTTTCAAGTATTTTTATCTTTTTTCACTTTAGACTGAGCTAAGATTAGCTATATTATAGTTTTTTGAAACTTCAAATATTTTTTGAAAAGAGTACTACGATTTTGTTCATTTTTTCAGATTATTCTCAGAAAGTGTTCAAGCGTAATGTACAAAACGTCAACGGACACAAAGACGCTGCAGTTGATCCACTGCCTTCGTTCGAGTCGTTTGCGTTTAAAACTGTTTTACATTTAAATTCAACAAACAACAGCAAACATTTTCGCCAAACATCAGCAAATATTCTACAAATACCTTCTCATAATTCAAGTCTGCCAAACGTTATATTCAGCACCTCATCTAATCTTACATTTTCAAATGAGAGTAACGAAAAACAATCTAGCAACAGTTCTCAACTTGGTCTCGACCTCCCGACTGGCGATTTAAGTGAGAACCATTTAGACCACTCGACAATAGTGAACACAACTTGGCGTGCAATCAAACTCGGTTTGTACCACAAACATGTGCGAAGATGGCTCAAGGCGTTTCCACTTGCAAACATGCATTTTGTCAGTGGCGAGCGACTCATTAGTCATCCAGCTCAAGAAGTGAGTTTGACAGAAGTTCTTCATTGATATGTTTGAGTTCTAACATTTGAAATATTTACAGTTAAAACTTTAGACAAAATCAATTGCGGTGAGTTTCTATTTTCGCTGATGGCCATCAAAATCGAAGCAACGGACATCGGAAAAAAGCATACTGCGAAAACTGGTGAACCATATTTAGTTTTCATCAAACGTCATAATACTTACTTGGCAAAGTTTGCTTAAAATTTATCTTTTCGCTGAAATGCTTTGGTTTTTGGTATTCCGTGTGACTACGATATGAAGAATTTGGTAATATAACTTTGTTGTAAATCTGTCCCAGTGAGCCTCTATCAATTATTTTAATTTTTGTTTTAGGTAAATTTGGTCGAACAATTTTTGAATCTGAAGCCTGTGATCACCGACAAACATTTCTACTTCAACGCGTCCAAAGGATTTCCGTGTCTCAAAAAATCTCCTGGCAACGCAGAACCTCACTGTTTGGGCAAAACAAAAGGGCGAACACACCCTGTCATTTCCAGATGGGCCCTCCAAAAACTGACTAAATTTTTTGCGCCGTACAATCAAGCATTTTATCAGCTGGTCGGTCGAAATTTTCAATGGTGATATTAATGACTTGGAAACTTGCATTCTGAATGAAAAAGTTGGAATTTATATATTTTGTAACAGTTTTTAAAAAATAAAAACATCTGTTTTCTTAAGAAGGTGTACAGCTCCACAGCTACTTTATTCAGTTTTCAGGCCGACTCGTAAAACTGGGCCGTAACAGTAGTATAAGCATATTCCTAAGCCTAAAGCATAAGCCTAAGTCTAAGCTTAAGAATGGCATTATGCCTAAGCATAAGCCTGAAAACTTAACCAAAAAAAGCATCTAAAGCTTAAGCTTACTATATGGCAGTCCCGCACAAAAACGTTCCGCTTCTGATCTTTACATGTGCCCTGGTTATAAATTAATTAATTATTAGCTATAGAACAATCAAAGAGAGACTTGTGAAATTGTGTTTTAAAGCTAGAATTTTGTTTCAAAAAGGTACAAGTCGAGATTTTTGACAGTAAGAAACTTTATCAGTTTTTGTAGGCAGTGATAATCAAAACTGGCAGATGTATAGATCATGGACGAACGTTTTTCTCGGGACTGCAATAGTATATGCTTATGTTTTAGACTGTTTTTCGCTTAGCGTCATGCATTACAATATACTTGTACCGCTGTTACGGCCCTGTTGTAAACGTTGGCATTGTAATATTTATATTGTCTTGCAACCTTAGTGGACACTAACGTGCAGAACACAGCTTACCTAAGCATCAACATAAGCATTAATCGAAAATTAGGGTTTAAGCCCATCATCATAAACGAACGAACTATGTGAGCCAGTAACCTATAGCCTGTTTTCCCCAAACGAACACTGTGGTGTTTCAACGATGACGAAAATTTGTAGCCGCTGACTGAATTTTTTTGCGAAAAAAAGTTTTTTAAGCAAATATTCTGATAAAATATCGACGCTTACCAACAATTATTATTGTTATTATTATTATTATTATTATTATTATTATTATTATATTATTATTGTTATTATTATTATTATTATTGTTAGAAATGATTTTCAACCACTGTTGAAATGAGTGTCCGCCCGTCTGTCATATGCCAGCCTACTATTATTTTAGAGGTTTGTTCATAAACTTCGAGCTTTTTACTCTGATTAGGACGTTTTTCCTTGCCTGGTTGAAACGTGATTGACTATCTCAGAGGCGGTGCTCATTATTAATATACCCAACTTCAAAGGATAGGCTTGACACCAAATTGTTCAGCTAATCACATCGTCCACCATCATATTCTGGTACACACGGCAATGCCTGACAGACTGCAAAAGGTTAGGCACTTTGCCGAAATGAAATTGTAGTTTGCTCACATTTATACTTGTTGAATTGAATGAAAAACAGTTAAAAATGCAAAACATCGCTATATTTCGGCGATACGTGCAACATAAAATTTAGTAGGGTCGTATTGAACGCAACACACACCATTTTGCAAAGCTATCAACAATTTCAATCAAAACTGTGAACGCAAAGGGTAAACGCACGTTGTGTTTTTGGCCTATCCCACTCATTTCATGGGGTCAGGTTCGCTTATTTCACGAAAATCAATGATAATTTCCTGTTACTTATAATTCGTTCATATTTTTGAGCAATTCTTGCGTTTTTTTGCAAATCTATACATGTATTGAGTATTACAGCCCAATCCCCGAATTAGGGTGACGGATTAAAATTCAACGCGCGGTGGTACACTTTGTTTCATCATGATGTAGTGCGTCAGTTGCACACTTTTCTGCAAGTTGGGCATCATCTTTCCTTGGTATCATCAAGAGCAGATAATGAGAAGATTGTGCAACTGGATACATTCTGTGTACAAAACAATGTAGCCAGCGAATGTTCCGTTTTTGGCCAACCCCTTTTATTTAGGGGATGCCTTGCGCTAAGAAACTTGTAGAAACTTTCGACAAAAACCTTTTCGCTGACAAAGCCAGATTTACAGTGCTAGAGCAGACAGGTGCGCCCTCCAAACTCCAGTGTAGGAACCCCTAACTTAGAAGTGGATCCAGAATTTATCGGTGTTTGATCTGAGGTTGTCCCGTCTCACGCTCATGTTTGTTAGCTGTGACGACCCTTTACAAAAAACAGTTGCACACAAAAGTTGAAAAATGGTGGATTTAGTAAGTGAGCTCATCGTTAATATAGGTCACACTTCGCGCGGAGCGCAAATTTTTTTTGACATTTTCTACTAAAGTAGCTGCACAGCTCATATTTAGGCAAAAGCTTATACAATCTTCATTTGCTCGAACCATGTGAGAGCCGCTGCTACTCCTTGCTATTTTGGCTTTGGCAAACGGTAATATTAATTTTTTTCAAAATGTTGTTTCACAGCTAATTGGAGCGCTCAGAATAATCCTATAATTCATTAATTGCGTTGCGAAAGTACGTCGGTTGCAGAATTGATAGAAGTTACATCCAAAGATGCTAAGGTTGAACTGACAAAATCATATATTGCTACGGTGTTTTGAGTCTGTAAAGAAATCGGATGTTTTTAATATAAAATATTTTGAATATACTTGAATTCAATCGTTTTTATTCAGAATACATGTTTCCAAGTCATTAATATCACCATTGAAAATTTCGACCGACCAGCTGATAAAATGCTTGATTGTACGGCGCAAAAAATTCAGTCAGTTTTTGTAGGGCCCATCTAGAAATGACAGGATGCGTTCGTCCCTTTGTTTTGCCCAAACAGTGAGGTTTTGCGTTGCCAGGAGATTTTTTGAGACACGGAAATCCTTTGGACGCGTTGAAGTAGAAATGTTTGTCGGTGATCACAGGTTTCAGATTCAAAAATTGTTCGACCAAATTTACCTAAAACAAAAATTAAAATAATTGATAGAGGCTCACTGGGACAGATTTACAACAAAGTTATATTACCAAATTATTCATATCGTAGTCACACGGAATACCAAAAACCAAAGCATTTCAGCGAAAAGATAAATTTTAAGCAAACTTTGCCAAGTAAGTATTATGACGTTTGATGAAAACTAAATATGGTTCACCAGTTTTCGCAGTATGCTTTTTTCCGATGTCCGTTGCTTCGATTTTGATGGCCATCAGCGAAAATAGAAACTCACCGCAATTGATTTTGTCTAAAGTTTTAACTGTAAATATTTCAAATGTTAGAACTCAAACATATCAATGAAGAACTTCTGTCAAACTCACTTCTTGAGCTGGATGACTAATGAGTCGCTCGCCACTGACAAAATGCATGTTTGCAAGTGGAAACGCCTTGAGCCATCTTCGCACATGTTTGTGGTACAAACCGAGTTTGATTGCACGCCAAGTTGTGTTCACTATTGTCGAGTGGTCTAAATGGTTCTCACTTAAATCGCCAGTCGGGAGGTCGAGACCAAGTTGAGAACTGTTGCTAGATTGTTTTTCGTTACTCTCATTTGAAAATGTAAGATTAGATGAGGTGCTGAATATAACGATTGGCAGACTTGAATTATGAGAAGGTATTTGTAGAATATTTGCTGATGTTTGGCGAAAATGTTTGCTGTTGTTTTTTGAATTTAAATGTAAAACAGTTTTAAACGCAAACGACTCGAACGAAGGCAGTGGATCAACTGCAGCGTCTTTGTGTCCGTCGGCGTTTTGCACATTACGCTTGAATACTTTTTGAGAATAATCTGAAATAATGAACAAAATGGTAGTACTCTTTTCAAAAAGTACGGAACATTCAAAAACAATAATGTAGCTAATCTTAACTCAGAATACGTGAAATAAAGTAAAGAATACTTAAACGAGCTGAGTCGGCAAGTAGTGAAGACTGGTTAAAGACGTTTTTCGATTGACCTGGTTTGACCTAAAATTGAAGATTGACTCTCTCAAAGAAACGAAGATACGCAAAATCTACTGGTTTACCTGATATGCAACGAGTGACAGGATTTCGTACCACAATAAGGAGTTTCATGTTTGGCTTCATTGCTCGGATCCGTTCAGGAACACCTCGGGTTATAAAGTAGGCAGGAGTCTTTTCAAGGGTCACTTGTCCAGGAAGCGTTTTCGACATTTGAGATCTGAAAATAAAATGTTGAAATTCAACATCAAATTCGTGCAGTTTTACAAGTAGTAACGTCTTCAATTTCAGTAAATTCATTTTTAAACATGACACAGTTACAGCAGTTATAAGCTTAAAATATCCGTTGTTTTTCACGAAATTTCACAGCATAAAAATTATGATAAACGTTTTATTCTAAACAATCGACAACTTTTATTTAAAAATTTCAAAACCTGAAACCATTGGATTTAAGACAAGTGAAAAACGCCCTGTTGCAGAAAGAAGAAAAACAAAAAATACAACCAAGAATCACTAACCTGTACCATTCGACACCGCGGCCATAATATCGATCGAAAAAGTGTATTTCCGGTCCAGGCGCCTGGACATCCGGATGCAGTTTGAGATACTCTAAAAGCGCACGAGTTCCACCTTTTTTCACTCCGATAATAATTGCATCCGGTAAGCGTTTGCGTTGTCCAAATATATTTTTGTCCTTTAACTTCCCACTTGACTTAAGCAACAACCTTGGCGAGATTGTTGAATTGTGTGGCGGTGAGGAGCGAAATATCCAATTCCGTATCGAGTCAAACACCCTGCTGAAAGGTTTATGACCTGCGGTAAGTCCAGAGATGGAAGTTGTGGTAAGGCTTCGTAGGACGGGGTGGAGCATATTTGACCGTCCCTATTGGGCATGCGACCCTATACGGGGCAAAATTAGGAGATGAATTTGTCTCTGTTTTGAATTTTTGACACCAACGCGAGCTAAATTTTGTTTTGTCAGATTGAATATCATATTTTTTATTGTTTGGGCGATTATTCTGCTCTGCCGCTTGCTAATCCGGTTTAAAACAGTACTCCAAAAAGTAAAAGAAAGGAGGAAATATATTAATTATGTTGTACAATATACCAATTAACCCATAAAACGCGCAATAGCTGCTTTTTTTATTCGTTAAATTGCATAAATTTTAGTGTTGCTGGAAGCTATAACACGTTTTCTCACGGGACCAAAATAGCGGATTTAAAAAAATGACTCGGGAAGCGGAGGCGAGTGGAACAAGCGTCGTCCCATATCCTTTTAAGCTGTCTACGATGAAGTTGTTTAAATAATTCAAAAATCAACACCTTTGCTCACCTGAATTTAAATTTCTCACCAACATAATTGAACCCGTCATTGAGAACTGAAATACCGTTTTCGACAAATCTGCCAGTTTGCTTCGTAGACATTTGGTCCGATTTAGACCACGTCTGCTTTTGAATCCAAACTATAGAATCGGTATTTTTAGTGTTTGACCTACGGTGATATACTGAAATTAAAATTAAAAAATATATTATTTGAGCTTGAAATATCAGTTACTTTAAACGCTAGGGGCAAGATTTACGAATATGTAACGCACTACTTCAACAAAAGCTCAATTCCAGTAGGTAAAGGATTAAGCTAGATATAGGCTTTGGCATAAGCTGCGTTATGCTTAAACTTAAGCTTAGACAAGCCTCTTCCGAAGCCTAATGTGGGGTTCACGTTATAACTGGGGCTCCCCGGAGCACGTTATATATCGCATGTTGATTCGACGTCAACAGTTAATGTTGCGATCTAAATAGCGGTATTACAGCAAAATGTGAATGTCACATGATATTGGCTTACAAATCACTGATCTGGAGCGACGGGGACAATTTTTATCTTTTCAATTTTATAGCCGATCAACGAGCAGTCTAAAATGTTATCCGAGATTGTAAAGGGACAAAACGTGTTCGTAGCAGCACCAGTGATAACTTGAACCCCGCATAATCCTAACCGGAGCTTAAGGATTTTTGGAAAGTACAAACGCGACGAGTTCTTACATTTGTAATGTAGTTTTTTTGCAGAAAATACCCCAAATAATCAAAGGAAGGTTGTTACTTCACCCCAATTCTAGCAGGATCGAAAATTGCAAATACATATGTAAACGCTATCCTAACAATTCTCAAAATAGCCGTTAAAATTTACGTTGAAAAATGAATTTTGTCGAGTTCGACATTCCGGACCAACCAGAATCTGGACGGTACCATTGAACAATTTGAGCGACAAAATCTCGACCAGTCCACTGATTATGATTGGACGCATGGTTTAACTTGGGCTTTTTGAAACTAAGTTTCGACTCAGGAATTGGCAAACAAACAAATATACAAAGACATGCTAAAGAGATAGCTAGTAATATTAAGTTGAGAAATTTGTTCATATTGGTAATTCACAATATGTAATGTTCATGCTCACTAAAATTTTAACTCAAACAAAGTTTACCAAAAATTCATTATTTACTGATTTCCAATAGCAAACGCTGTTTTTATTACTCACATTATAATTATATAGGCTTGTATGCTAGAACACTGTACGACTCAGAGTGCCAGACTTTTACTCAGGTTTATGGTTTAGGCTTAGGCTTAGGCTTACGCCAGTGCCTTGCGTACGATGTGAAACCTTCCAATGTCAATGTGATGATACAACTATTTTTTATATTTGACTACAAACTACACAATGCGCTTGAACTATTTAGATCCCAAATTTATCAGCACTGTGGGCCTATGGGTCTGTAGGATTGGCGGAATCCACGACCCTACTCCTCGGCCCTTTGAAGCCGCAGTGCTGTGAACATTGTTAGTGGAAATTATTGCAGAATTTTATAAAATATAGGGCATTTTCAGGATAAAACTGATAAAAGAAAAACAGAACTACTGTCAGTTTTGTCAAATATTGAAATGTAACAGAAGTCTAACGCAGTAATGTATATTTAATTAGTCAATAATTATTGATAGACACAAGAAAAAATAACAACAAAGACGTATAAATAAAGTTGTTACATAGTAATTGGTGGCGGAACATCTTCAAAAGTTCAGTATTTTCAAATGTGTGTAGCACATATTTTCAGTAATAGTTGTGCACTAGTAATTGTCTAAACCATTTCAGAACACCAACTCTTACTGAGGCAGCCAGGAAATATCTGCGAAGCATATGCTAAATGTTATGAAAGGTGTTGCAAGATTAGTTGAAAGATTCTTGTTGGAACCATCACTGTCTTGAAGGCACGTATGAAAATTTACATTCTCGGATCAAAGACAATATTCTCAAATGCTTATAGCACCTATCACCAGTTAGCTATAGATTTTCAAACTGACGATCTATGCAGTTGCAAAACTCAAAATTAATACAGAACTAGAACACCTCAATTGCGAAAAATGTGCTTAAGTTTGAACCTCACGATGCACTGGTTCAAACGTTACAAGCTCTACAACAAACTACTAATAGGTGCTACACACGTTCGACAATTCAGACCCAAACGATTGGTTCGCTGTTGATAACTGAATAAGATTCATCATTATTTTTGGATTAAAGGCCAACGTTTATTCCCAAACTCCCGTAACCGTCATTATTGGCGTAACTGTTATTTTGAAGTGGACCAAATGCATCAATTTTTATTAAATTTGCTCCTAAATCAATTGATTTTATCAAACATCATATTTATTAAACCAAATGAAGTTTTTCGAAACCACTGGATGCGGCCCTTGTCCCCTTACCAAACTGGTTCTGCCCTTGAACGTAAATTTTTTGTAGCAGCCTTTGCCCTAACGCTGTTCTTATATATTGGTTACAGCTGAGGCAACCTAAAACGATACAAATTGGGACCAATGTATAGAACAGGCCGCAATAGAAGTATAAACATATTTACGCTCACTCCATTTCTGACCCACAGAGAAAAGTTCCACCCTTGATCATTTTACATGGGCCAAAGTTGGAAAGAAAAATTTTGCAAATATACATCTAAATTCACTTCGCTAGCTTTTTAGTTGTACCTGAAAACTTACAATTTCTCAAATAAAAATCGTGTGAAAATGTTGGAAATAACTGAAAACTCTAATATTCCTTTTGAATCATTAAACTTTAACTCGAAAATTATGCTCAGTAAATCTTTCATGACTGTTATTGTGTAACCTAGACCTTTTTCACATGGTAGCATAATCTGAAAACTATATAAAAATATATACATGAAAATAAGATAAAATATAACACTACGGGTTCTTGAACACTATATAAACTTCAGGAAGACTTGAGGACTTGGATGTTTAGGCTTATCATTAGGATTAGACTTAAACTTACGCGTAGGTTTAGGTTTAGGTTTAAAACCTTATTATGAACATGCACCGCACTATAAATATAATTAGGCTTTAGGTTTAGGTTTAGGATCTTATAATTAACATGGGCCGTACTATGAATGCAATAAGACGTATATTTGTCTAATATTTGGCGTATACTGCAAAGCTACCATGACGGCACAATTGTTGGCGCAAATAGTTACCCGTGTAGCTAATTGTTAATGGACGATGAACCACTGAAAACATTAATATTTTTTTGGTTTTTGAAGATTTCAGAGCGAAACTTTATTTTGGCCAGTTCGTAGCCGTTCGCGTTCTTAATAATTCCAAAATTTAGAGTCTTATATCGACAAAATTGGTTTTAAAATTTACTTGGCTTTTCTTCCGGCAAAAAATGCTGAAAAGTTACTATCACCAGTGTTCTCAATTTTTGAGTTGAATCCGGTTAAAGGATAGGGAACAAACACAGCTGAAAACTGACCTTAGATTTCTCGATACCCACAATAGTATTCCCAATGCCTGATTTTAAGCTGGTTTCGGCATTTGAAACAGAACACTAACCCAAGGATCATGTTCTTAGAAACAATCGGGTTCCTGTCAACTCATCGAGTTCACTTAATCCGAACTAATACACTGAGATCGGGTCCATGGACAGAGAGGGATTAGGGGCCTCAGACCTCCTGAAAGGATTTTGGCGCCCTACAAAATTTTCAATTTTGCTTGCAAGTTATCGAAAGCCTTGTATGCCCCTCTTGGAAAAGTTTTGCCCCAACCCTAGCAAGGTAAGCTGGCTACACAGGCCTGACTGCGATAAATTAGAAACAGAATACTAAGTCAATACAACTAGTACAAAATAGTTTAGAACGCTTTTTTGCTATTGTTCCAAGTTTAGTAATTATACTGATTAAAAGCGTAGCCTGAAAACCCTTGGTATGCTTAGTTCTGTGGTTTTAGTATACTTAGAGAGCTATGAAGTTGTGTACTTGATTATGGTCACAACCAGGATTTTGGCTGAGCGAGGACCATACCAAATGTGCTGTAGTACTCGAATGAGACGGGGAGGCTGATATATATGTCTTTTTTACAGAGGGGATCCCCTTGATGGCGTAATTAATAATTTTGGCCCGTATAAATTTATATTCATTCAGAACGAAAATACGGACCTTAGACTCTTATTACCTCAGCCCTTGTTATTCTGGTCACTACCTACAATATAAGTTTTAATAGTTTGTACCTAAACCAACTATTTTTAACGCATATTTTTTACCAATATAAATTTATTCGAAGCGGTTGATAGGGGACTTACAACTTCGATGGAACACCCACCGACTACTCCGTTGTATTTTAGAATAAGCTCTATTTCCTTATTTTTGAGTTTTAAAAGTTTTCGTTGAATGACAAATTGAAAGTCGTACCAACTTTTTGAAAAATGAAAAATTAGCAAAAATACATTTTCTAAAGTTAAAGATATAATTAATCATTTTTGTGTTTTTTATGATATGAGAAATTCTCAAGGTTTTTAGTCAAATAGTTAAACATAAAAGTAGTAGTGTTTTATAAGCATTTCAGCAAGACAGAAGCTTTGCCAAGGGCCGTTTCTACGTGAAAGAGAAATTCAAATACAATTTGGGATTATAACTGAGTTTATTTTAACAAATTAAAATAAATATTAATTAATAAAAATTATATGTATATACTCTGCAAAAAATGGTGAGTCAAATTGACTCTCACCAAAATAGGCTTTTCATGACTACACAAACTGATTCAAAATTCAACTCCGCCAGAGCCAAATTGAGTCAAGTTTGACTCGGGCGGGGTCCGAATTTTGACTCAGTTTGTGTAGTCAGAAAAAGCCTATTTCGGAGAGAGTCAATTTGACTCATCATTTTTTGAAGTGTAAAGTCTTAAATGAGAACCAGAAACTTGGACAATGTACGAGAATATTACGTTATGTGTGAAAAATGCGGCAACTAGAGATGGAAAATATTGGTGCTGAATAATTAACCGAAGTGTTGTGCGAGGCAAAATTTAATGGTTATTATTAATAGTTAAATTTCGTTTCATTATTTCGTAAACTGTGAAAAAAATAAAAATGACAAAAACTCACAAAATATAAAATTCAAAATACTAAACTGCAATCCATTTTAAAAATGACGAATCATTTTATTGTCAACAAAGTTATGAACGTCCGACAAAATATTCACCGTTGACGGAACCAGAATCAAAACCAACATTCCTTAGATCAAGTAACAATTTGCCTGTCCATATACATCTTTGAAGAACGTTGTTCAACGCAGACCTATTTACTCAGCGGCGGATCCATAAACTTCCGACAAAAATGCGGGCTGGCAACAGCTATAAAACTTAACTTTTACTGTATGCTATATATGTGCCAATTTCTTGAGAGAGAAAATGTGTATAGTAAGGGACCTCACCATTTTATTACAAAAACTTTCTAGCGAGGGTGAGGGAGTATGCCACCACCCCCAGCCCAATCTCGATCCGCTAGTGCACCCATTGATCCCCTACGCCTATAATACCACCACCAGCATTTAAAGTTTTTATCATTAAGCTCTCCACAACTGGTCCCAAGTGGCCTGGTATATCGAAACCACGGCCTTACAAATGAACCGTCGTTAGGTTAAATAAAACACCAACGAAACTGTGTTAAAGACAATCTTGAAACCTAAAGTTGAACATATGTTTGATTTTAAAGTTTTTTCTTTACAAGACTCCAGGGATAAAATACCGAACCAGAAACATTATTATACAACCTGAATAATGCCGCAGGAGGTTGCAAACGAGTTGACCAACGTTCCAGAACAGAATCTGTTTTCCAAACGTAGTGCCGGGAATAAGATACAAATTTTGAACTAAATTTTATTTTGTACTCATACCGTACACAAATATAAATTTTATATGTGTTATATATACATACATAAAAGTTAATATTAGCGTTAACCTATTTTAACGTGTGCCACAGAGAGATATGTGACAGACGTTAGGGTAGAATTAACGCTAATTTTTACCTTACATATATATTTTCAGTGACAGACTTTAGGCTAGGGTTATATGTGTTCATGGTTAGGGTACTATTAACGAGTGACAATTTTTGTAAATTGACGCCAGATTAATCCTACCATATGACGTTTTTGGTGCTTAGCTTGAAATAGTTATTGTGAACGCTGCATAAGAACTAGTAAAACTGGCTGGAATATGTGCTCATTTCAAATCACTCGCCAGTAACCATCTTATACCTGAGAGGGCCAAGCCTTAAAAAAGCAGGTTTGCATGCTGAAAGCAAGATTTGTCATCGCAACCAACAATTTACATTTGAAATCATTCCTAAATCGAAAGGTCTTTTTCTAAGGCTGACAGTCGAGAAGTCACGTAACAGCATGAAAAGTTAATTTGAAAACAGTGATTGGTAGGTTGTAAAAACGGTACAGTATTTACACGGTTGGCACTCCGAGGAACGTCTTCCAATACAGCCGGTTACCTAGCAAATTAATTACTCAACTCTTGGCTAATTTACCAAAAAACAGCAATTAGCTTTAACAGCTTATTACAAAATTCTCAAAATTTTTTGCACTAAACCTGCTTAACTTTCAAATATTAAAAACAACCTGATATGGTACCTGAAGGCAAATGAAATATTCCGATGTCTGCCAGGACTCCGAATAGCTGCAGTTTACTCAGAAATGAAATAAACTCGATTGGGAGGTGTTATAACTTTTGACTATTTTAGCTTCTCTTAGATTCCCAAGTCATTGCTTTTATACTCTAGTTCGTGAACAAATTTAAACGATATTCGCAATCTGTTGCCATCACCACATTCACACAAGTGCAATCTGTAGCACTGAAATATAGTACAAAAATTCCGTCTGGCTTTTCGCTAGCTAAACTTGGCTGTGATCCAGAAGTTCGCGAATATTTATTGAAACCATGTCTATGAACCCGGCCGAACCTTCATATATACATATACTGTAGTGACTCGAAGAAGAGGGGGAAATAAGAGAGTCCCAATTTTAAGTATCAATCAATTGGAGTCCGTGTCCCTCATAAGAGTCCGTAAAGCTGATAGAGTCCCCAAATCTTAAGTAGAGTCCATAAATGTTAATATCCCTAATTGTAGTACATAAATAACTCCAGGATCAAATAAAGCAGCGTTCGAAGATGTAAAGCATACTTAACCCGTTCTCACATGAATATTTTCTATTTCCCCTGAGACTTACTTTTATGCTACGATTCGAACTCCAGTGACTGGAGTGGGAGGCGTATACCATCACCACTGAGCTATAGGAGCTTTACGCTCGAGCCCGAGGGGGCTCTCACGTTTTGTGGTGATTTAGTACTTTGTATACGTGTTGCAATTGTTAAACGCGGTGCGACATATATTATTTAACGTATATACACTGCACTGAGTTGCCTATAGGCAACTCAATGCGAGAAGGATTTAAGTTTTGAAAGTACATTCCTATAAGTACAACCTTGCATTATCGCTCAAGTTTTTGATACAAGACAAATAAGCGTTATAAATTCAACGGATAGCACCGGAAATATATCAGCAACGAAGGGCAGCAGATTCCGGGCTAAAAAATAACAGTCCGTAACCGAAGAACAGGGGTACCCTCCCGACAGGCCAAACAACTATCAGTCCTCCCTCTTATTCGGGTCGTTACAGCATATAAAACAATATCCAACTTTGCTTATCTTGCAGAAAATTCTAAATCTTCACCGCTACGTTAGCGCCGTGCTAAATTTAAGTTTAAGGGTTGCTGTATACTTTTTGTATATTTTAATGTCGTCCGGCAACGTATGTTGGGTGGAGCGCTACCTCACAACTAAGCGCAACAGCAAACCAGTCGGGACTTTTATGCAAAATTGTTAAACTAAAGGCAAAATTTGTAATTTTAAAAACGCTTATAAGATAAACATTTTTTATTGTTTTAACATTCACTTTTAATGATGCCATGCCGAGTTCGAAATTTGAAAATCAATTTTAAGCACGCATTAGGAGGCTTGGTTGCGACATTACAAAACGATATCACGCAATAGTTTTTTATAAAATCATACATATAGTGACGTTTTTTTTTAAATTTCAACAAAAAAATTACTTCACAATTTAAACATACAGCACAATTTAGACTTTTCTACGCTGCTGCAAACTCTGAACATCCGGACTCATCGAAGAGTACCTAAGGAGGGTGGTGGTGTAACAAACAAATCCACCAACGTAACATTCAGTGTCTAAGCCATTGCCGAGTTCACAGATATCAAGAGTGTATAATCATAGGTTGTAATACTTTGCCACACTCATCATTTAACTGTAAAACATCACACGGTCCGATATTCGTTGTACTTCCACTGTGGTTAGGGACGGGGTAATGTTGTATGCACTTCTAATAAAAATCGTCGGCATACAAAAAGGCACATATGGCTTCAGTCCGTAATTGCTCCTATGCTGCATGCTTGCACGCTAACAGCAAACACCCCCACCGAGTCAAGGGGGATACAGGATTTGAAACCGCGCGATGTTTCATGCAGAAACATTAGAGTATGTCTAAGGTCACACAGCCTGTAGTCTTGCTTAGGTACTGAAGTATAAAATTTTAAAATGAAATGAAACCCATGTACAGAACTAGCCCTAGCTCAATGGTTTCAATTAGAAGTGCATTTTGTCGGAAGCGAAATCGGCATCTATTTTTTTTGTCGGAACCAGAATGGAAATCTGAGGTTAAGTTTTAGTAATTCTATTAAAATTCAATAAAAATTGTTTTGTATAGCTGACTGTATTAACGATGTACATTCACTGTAAAACTTAAAATTGCTGTAGGCGTTTAACAACAGGAGAACTCTAGGCTCAATCACCTTAAAATACACAATCGAAAAATCGGAATTCCGACACATTGCAATAGCAGCCTCTCGCAATCGGAATCGAAACACAAATTCTACCGGAATTTTCGCCGGAATCTAAATTCCGTTGGAACCCTGCATAGCACTATCGTAGGAGTTATGCATTCACTAACGTTTAGGGTTTTAAAGTTCTGCTAACAAAAATATTAAAATGATTCACCCTGCTCAATATCTTAATAACACGTCTAAATGATTTTCTCGATAATTGAACGATTGTTGTTCTGAAATCTAAGAGTCTAAAGGGATATATCACGTTCCGAAATTTCTGAAAAGACTTTGAAACAAGCACTTTAAACAGGCTTTAGATTAATATTTGCATTCTAGGTGTCCCAAAATTTTTCTGTTACACAAGATGGTCTAAAGGCGGCTGTGGTAGCGTAAGCTTAAGCTTTAGGCTAATTTGTTGCTTAGGCTTAGGTTTAGGTATAAGCTCATTCTTAAGCTTAGGCTTGGCTTAGGAATATGTTTATGCTGCTTTTCCACCTCTGTTCTCTACATTGACCGACACGATTATGCCCACCCGAACTGAAATCCGGCTACGCCGCTGCTGAAAATCTATACATAATGAGAAGCGCAGAGCAACTGGTACGCCAACACAGAAGGATCTGATAATAATTGCGTGTTAATTAGTAAACACGATTTTAACTCGACATTAGTCTAACGAGGAATGCGCTTAAATCATTAAGAGTTCAATGTTTAAGGTAGTCCGTTGCCAGCTAAACACAATACGTCAGACAATGCCAGGAGTGTTATAACTAGCTCTATGTAGCGCTGATTTCAAGATTTAGACAAATTATAGTTCGCCTAAACGGCGATAGGATTTTAATGGATACTACCAAGGAAATCAGAGGCATATATTTCTGCTAGCCAGTGCCGCAGCAGGCAGGGGGGCTACCCCCAAATTCCAGGTTTGGGCCTCCAAACTTGCGAGCGAAGTGAGCTAGAAGCCAGATGCGTTTTATAATAAGCGGTTTTGTTTTATCCGGTTAGGTTGGACCCCTTCAGGGTTGGGGCCCCCCAAATGGGTGTATGCAAGGTGACTGCTCCGACCCTGCTACTGGCTAACCGAAAAGCAGCTTGTACTAGCGCTGATTTGTATGTTAGAAGGGCAACTAAACCAAGGGAGGCAGTATGTTCCAGCTCTCCTGGAAACATTTTGTTAACCCTATAATTTTCAACCTTGTGTGTAAGTCAACGAAAACACTTGTATGCCCTCCTGAAAATTTTTAGCCCCCCTAGAAAGGTGAGCTGGCTATGGGCCTTATGTCCGAAGGTATTGTTAAGAATGTACAAACACGGTTTTCATGAAACTATAATTAAACGAGCACAAGCAACTGCGACTCTAGAACTTTGATTTAAATTTTAAAATAACAAACTGTCAACTCAAATTAAAATCATGGTCAATTTTATTATTAATTTGAACTGTGTCACTGTTAAAATATAATTGGATTAAAACATTCATAAACCCTTCTGCTGCCTGCTGTCCTATATGCGAAAACAGATTTTAGTGGCTTTACTTAGAATTAACACAAAAAATTAGTTTATTTTACAAAATGAAAGTTTTTTGAGCACTCTTAGTACTGTTAGGGGAAACATGAAAAATTCTGTTCCTTTAATTACAAGAGGTCATTTTCTAATTGTATTTAAGCAGCAAGGAGTTCGGTTCAAGAAGGTCGTGAACAGGAAAATTTTTTCTACCCTTACGATCCAGAACGTGGCATTATAAAGTTTGTTGAAAGGAAAATATTGAAAATTCTGTATTTTTGATAACATGTGGTCATTTTCGAATTGTATTTAAGCAGCAGGCTTAGAGCCAACATTTTCCTTTACAAACGTCGTGTACGAATGTATTTTTGACTTTTAGGATCCAGAAGGGTATTCTAAAGTCTATTAGAAAGGGAAATATTGAAAATTCTGAGTTTTTGAAAACATATGGTCATTTTTGAATTCTATAAATGCAACAGGTTGAAGCCAAGATTTTCGTTCACAAAGGTTGTGTACGGATGTATTTTTGACCTTCACCATCCACAAGGTTGTTCTAAACTTCTAAAATCTGTTAAAAACGTTTTCGTGTTCCGAGAAATTTTAAGAAGAGTAATATTTCCTGAATCCCTCCCCTTGTGTACACCCCTGTTAAAGAATTTGTAGCAGTTTTGGTCGTCTGACAAACATTGTTGTTTGCGTCAAATAGGTAAATACATGATAGTTTTTTGGTTAAATGAATGTTCTGTCCAAAACGAAAATCTGAATTTGAAATAATCTTCTCAAATTGATATGAAGTTCAATTTAAGAAACATTTTTTCATAATTCTGTATATTGTGGGCTGCAATTTGTGTCTATGTAACACTGTGTCAGAAATCATTGCAGTACCTGTGCCGAATCCGTCCTTATAAAGTTGCTTGACGTCGCTGTTACTTTGAAATACCAATCTAAGCCCTTGCTTGTACCAAGAGTGGATGATCACTCTTTATAACAAGAGTGTGCAACTGGGTACATTTTGTATATTAAAGAATGTACCCGGCACGCGTTGCGTTTTTGGCCTACCCCCCTTATTTGGGGGGGAAGGTTGAACCAATATTTTGAATTTTAGCTAAAGTCGCTCCGATTATATTTTAACTCCTATGTTTACTATGTAAATTAAGTTATGACTACCCCCCTCCCCAAATCAGGGGGGGCGAGCAAAAATGCAACGCGTGCTGGTACACTTTGCGCCATGCACAGCCCAAGCAGTTGCACACTCTTCTTCAAGGTGGACATCATCCACTCTTGCTTGTACCAACCAGTTGCTCTAAGCAATTCAAATCTCCAGCTTTAAAACCTGTGGCTCATTCAGAATTTCTCAGTGTGAAAGCGCAATATATTCTGTGAGCAAACCTCCGAGTGAACCGATCAAAAAGCCAAGCACAATTTTTGTGGCACACTAAAACCTGGTAAGTTGTTAACCAGTTAACCATTTTATTATATTAAAATATTTTAGAAGTGGACCGTCCCCCAGGGCCAAGTCTCGATCCGCACGCGCGTCAAACTGTTGAGTGACCCCTCACAAGTCGTGTCCCGAGGTTATTTGTGACGACAGATGATTTCTCAAGAGGATATACGCAGACGTAAACAAAACAGTTTCCATCAAGTGCTAAATTTGACGCTAAATTTGTCACTGGACCTGTGATAAAATCAAAATTGATATATTTGAATTTGCGTTAATTCTAGTTTAATTGTGGCACCAGCGTAGCAGTAGCAGAATCTGTAGCTGTATTCAGTGAAAATCAGTGGCCTTTTCCAACAATTTCTACTGGCTAAACGCTGACCACGCCAACGTTTCTGTTAACTCGTTTAGAAAGCGAATTGATCCGGATCAACTATAGTTGTACCAGGAAATGTATAGAACAGCGCCGTAACAGTAGTAGAAGCATATTCCTAAGCCTAAGGCCAAAGTGTATGCGTAACGAAGAGGTTATACCAAAGCCTAAGTAAGAAAATTAGTCTAAACCTACCCTATTGCAGTCCTTCGGTAAAAGATTCCGCCCATAATCTTTAACATGGGTCGTTGTGCCAAATATGACAATTAAAGTTATTCCTTTTGGGTATTCAAATACTGTCGCCCAAATTATTTTAGCTGCTCCATAGGTTGAAAATTTCGTTGGAAAACCATAAATTTACGTTGTGGGTACAGAAATCAATATGACCGCTTAAATTGTCTTCTATACTCAGGTGCTGATAAATTTTCGCATGTAAGCACGGGTGGGCGTATCCAGAGGAGTAGCGATGGGAGAGTTTTCCTTTCTTAGAGAACATTATATTTGACAAAATGCTCAACTCTTTGCCTAACAATTTTTTACTTTTTATGCCAATAAAAATGCGTTGAGCTTCTGGCTCGCTCCAGTCACGAGATGTTTTTCGCTGGTTTTTAACACATGCTTGTTTAACTTTAAGAAACGATAGTAAAAGCTAATACAACAATTTTTTGTGATACAATTGAAAAAATTTCAAGAATACCAAACCGCAAACTTTCCAAAAATGTATATTTAAATTGGTGGAAAAAATTCGTATTTTACTGTCAGTTAACAACTTTTTAAAATTTGAAAAGACGAAAAAATGTTCGCCGTTCTCTCACAAACGGACTTCATTGATCGTTTTAATGTCTAACAGTTTAATAGTAAAATAATATTTATTTTATATTTGATACGAATATACGATACAAAATTTTACTTTTGAGCCATCGTACACGTCCAAAACTATTAATATTCCGGTTAATGTATAGAACAGGACCGTAACTATGGTATAAGTATATTTCTAAGCCTAACCCTAAGTGGAAGAATGCGCTTATTCCTAAACCTACGCCTAGAAAAAATGTCGAAAACTTAAGTTTCCTCTCTTGCAGACCCACCAAAAAACGTTCCGCACCTGATCTTTACATGGACATGTATTTCTTGTAAAATTTGCTTGAATTTTACTAGTTATCGTAGTCGTACATTGCAGAAATATTTTTCAACCGATTTGTTCTTTAAAATACTCGTGTACAACATATTTGAAAATGAGTTAAAACTTAAATCAATATTATAAAACGTTTGTTTATTCTGGGAGTTTGTCAAAATTGATTGCCAATAACCACGCCCAAAATCAATATCTACGTATTCGTTCCATTATTTATAACGATCATATATACTGACTGTTACAAAAATCGGACAAAATACGTGTCTTGGACGTTCCATCTTTAATATAAATACACAAAAAGAATTATAATAGCATACAATAAACTAATTCGGACAATTTTCAAAGTCTTTTTTAAAATCAACGTGATTCTTTTTAAGTTTTAGAGGCTTTACAGCCTTAAAATCACTATCACGTTGCGAAATGTCAACAAATGTTCACACTCGCTACAGCCGGCCGTCAATAGCCTGGCACTTTAAGATCAATATAACCTCTCAAAATTAAATATTCGTTAGGTACCACAGTTATGTCAAATTTCTATCACTGGCAAAACATACACTAAACAATCATTGTTTGATAAAAGCCAACTGTCAACAAAAGCAAACTTGGCCAAAATTGCATAAAGCTTTCTGTTAGCAAAATTTCACATTTCCAAATTTTGAATTATAAATTTGTTAACTCGTACCACACCTGGCTTCGTATCGCGTATACCTTTGTTCAAAATCAACTAAATTATTAATAGCAGTTTTCTCAACTTTACGGAAACTAAAATTTTCAAATCATAACCATTTTCGCGATTCTCAATTTCCTCTCCGAGAAAGTGACCAGAACGTTATCGTACTACACCAGTGATATAGCGGAAACACGCAAAGGTAATAAATTTTGAGTCACGGCACGCAATTTCAGAATATAAGCTTGAAATTTTTAATTTAAATTAATTACTTAGCTTGTTTCATTTATGTAGGTGTTGAAATATTGTTGGCTACCTATTCTCATATATATACAGCACTTGTCACCAGATAGCAATAAGTTTTCAAACAAATCATTGCGCGACACAAACTCAAATAAGCGGCGCAGCTGTTTCGTTTGCTATTAAGTTTTTATTCCGGACGTAAATTTTAAATTTTATTAATCACTTTTTCGGTTTCCAACAAAATATTGTAAAAAAATATATTCTGAAACGAAGCAGAATGACAATGTATGGAACAGGGGCGGAACAGTTGTATAGGCATATTCATAAGCCTAAACGTAAGAATGATCTTTACCTAAGCCTAATTCTAAGCAAAATATAGCCTAAAGTTTACGTTTACTCTATCTCAATCCCACAGTAAAACATTCAGCACCTGGATCTTTACATGAACAAAGCACAACTGTAAATTGTGAATTATTGCGTTGAAAAATAATTTATAAACATACTGGTACCTCTCTGTTGTACCATGCAAGATTTTGATCCCATACTATTATTGTCTAGGATTGGAAATTATAAAAACTCTGGTTATATAACTAAAATCAAAATAGTTTTTGACGGGTACTAAAGCCACCTACCGCGATACGTTTAAAAATTAAACTGAGTTAAAACTGAAAGATTGAGATAAAATGTAAATATTTCACATTTTGTATTCGTGATTGTTTACGTCTGTAGTAGTAGCAAATTCAAATTGTCACATCATTTCTGTTTTAACCTTGAAATTATTCTTTTATTATTCCAATCCGTTTTGTTATGCATAAAGTTGAGTAATTTTCAACTAATTAATATCAAATATACTGCATAATTGAGTATCCTAAAAGTATTTAAATTTTGTGAAATTAAATTTGATTTCCTTAGGCCAAGCTAAAGGCATATTGTTAAGCATAAGGCTGAGTCTAACCCAATGCTTAAGAATGAGCTTATACCTAAGCCTATAACCTGAGTAAAAAATTAGTGTAAAGCTTAAGCTTACTCTATTGCAATCCCGTAGAAGAACGTTCCGCCCTGTTATTTTACTGTAACGACCCGAATAAGAGGGGGTCCCTACTTTTTGCCCCAATCAATAGGAATCCGTATCCCTAATAAGAGTTTGTAAGCGGATAGAGTCCCTAAACCCTAATTAGAATCCATAAATGTCAATAATTCATAATTGTAGCGCATAAATGAGTCCCCCCGGACCAAATAAAGATAACTTTGAAACTTTAAGGCGTACTTATGTTTTGAAAGTACATTCCTAAGTATAACCTTGCATTATCGCTCAAGCTATTGACACAAGACAAATAAATGTTAAATTCAACGGATAGTTGCCGTACCGGATATATATCAATAACCAAGGGGGCTGAGCGCGGGTTAAAAATAAAAAACAGTCCGTAACCGAATAACAAGGTGGGTACTCTCTGGAGAGGCCAAATAAATATCAGTCCCCCCTCTTATTCGGGTCACTACAGCGCATGAGCCATAGGCTTCTATTATGATGAGCTTGAACTTGCTATAGGTTAACTTGAACATTAGACAGCGCTATGTTTAAGCTTGTTCGGGCCTCCTCCCAAAACCAAACTTCGAGCCCTTTTAGCAGGAATAAAATTTAAATTGTTTTCGGTGATTATTCGTATCTACGTTTAAAAGCAGTTAAAATCATAATGGCTTTCGGGCAACTGAACTGACTAAAGACTAATATATAACGGTAAGATTTATTGATTCAACCACGTTTTTTAATGTAACTGCCAGTGTAAGGAACAGGGTTGTAACAGTAGGTATAGTATAGGAACAGGGTTGTAACAGTAGGTATAGTATAAGCATATTTCTTAGCCTAGGCCGAAGCGTGAATATAAGCCTATAACCCGTAGCCTAACAAAAACAGCCTAAAGCTTACGGTTACTTCATTGCAGTCCCGCAGGAAAACGGTCCGCCGTTGATCTTTTATGGACCAATGTATCTACGGATACTACATTAACTCCAGTAAACTTTGCAAACCCAATTTGGTTTGAAGGACTTTCTCCTACAACTTACGCTGTCGGGAGCTGATATACAGTTGAGGCCAAAACACGATTACTTAGAAAAAAGTAATGTCAAAAAAAATTATTGCAGAGCCAAACGGCCTTTGCTACTCACTGTGTATTTACTTTTGCATACACCTTCAGCGTAGCGGTTTCTGATAGTATACTTCTATATTGAAAAGGTTTATAGACAATGACTGAAAAAATTTTCCGCTACATCGTCGATTTTGAAAACTACAATAAATTATTTAAATTAATATTCACAAAGATCTATTGGAGGTGATAGGGATTTCTTCGGAGCCGGCGTTGACCCGATGCCAACTAAACAATTCAAGCCCGAACCGTCGGATCCAAGCGTTTGAGCTAAAACCGCTTTTAAGTTTGCGCAGTCGGACTAAAAAATAAATAAAAAAATTAAGTACAAAAACTTGATGGTTTTTACATTCTGATATTTTCACCAACATTCTATTTCATCGTTTTCTTTCAAGCAATTTTCGACGGGATTTAAATTTTACCATTAAAATTAGCAAATTAATTCAGAATCAATGTCGCTGATTCTATAGTAAAAGATGTACCTGTTTAGATTTCTGACTTAAGTTTTGGCTTTATGTTAGCATTAAAGTTTAAGCGTTCGGATTTGAATCAACGATAATTCGTCGCCGTACAACTTATCGCTTGAAAGTGTTCCAAGCCAAAATCTAAACGTAAAGCAAAAACTGTAAGCCTAAGTTTAAAGCACAATTATGAGCGACAAGTTGTCAAGTGGACGAAATTTTGGATTACAAGTTTCGGTCGGCGAATTATTGGACGACGAATAGTCGTGACAACTTCAGTTTTTGCCAAAAACTTGTTCTAAATATACACAAGCCAGCATAGTGCAAACTATAGCTTACTTCGTTAATTTTCATCTCATGCTACTCATCAGAAATTTGCCTTGTGTAAACAAGTTATCGCAACAAAATTCATTCTATCAATCAGTCATCTATACTAACAGAATTACAAAAAAACCTATTAGATTTTTTGATACTTTAGCTTAGCTTTTTGCACTAATCTAGTAGTTTATAAATGTACATTATCTCGAAACACGTGAACTTGTAACTTACACTCCCAGAAATCACACATTCTGCTATGTTATTGAAAATATACGACCATTGCTCCTGACCAATAGTTGAGTCAAAACATTTCCACAGTGAACTGCTTGATTTTCGTTTTGTCGCTTGTTTGAGTTCCTTTCTGTAACAAAAAGAAAAAACGCTCAAAATTTGTAACAAAATTTATTCAAAATATAACAAAATTTATGTATTTAAAAGTCACTGTAAAATATAGCGTCACTAGCGGATCTGATGGACCCACTCAACTTAGGCTCCCCAAAGAAGATCCAACCCTCAAATTTTGTTATCATATAGTGCTAATATTGCGTTCGGCTTCTTGCTCTCTTCCATCGTCCGTTTTGGACTATAAGCGCAACTTGTCACCAGAAATTTGCTCAGGTTTATGCAAAGGCTTGCAAATAGTTTTAGGCTCAGGCAAGCGCCTTTCTGCTTATCCTAAGCCATAATCTTTACTTTTTGAATCCTTGTGACTTTAGCGATCGTTTATTTTCATTGTAAACTTTAAACATGTGTTTTTGAATCGATTTTAGCAACGATTTGAGCAGTTTGTTGTATACCGAAGTCGATAGTTTCGTCCTTAAATATTAAAAATAATAGTAGTTGAGAAATTTACGCGAATGCGCTGGATCATATATATGAATCCCCAGCGGTATCTGGTGACTCAATCGTGTACGTGAATCTTTAGATAAATTCTAAGCCCAACTCCAAATCAGTGCCTAAGCTATTCAGTTTAGTAGAAACCTTTTTAGACGTGAGAAAGGTGTTTTACGTTTAATTTATTGGTTTTTACGCGAGAACGTTCGCAATCGCACTTGAATTGGACGTATACCAGACAAAAAGTTCAGGTGCGTATCCGTTCAGTGCACGCAGCTGTAAGTTTTCCGCGATTATTGAACCAAAAAACGTCTTGCGACTGCTGCAAAGGGGCTTAATACTGGCGTCTAGCTTTGTGCTCGCTTTGCTTGTGAACTTTTCTCAATAATTCTACGCTCCCGGTAAAGGTGGACCTGGGGACCCAGCGATCGATTCACTTTTCTAACCAACACAAGTCAAGTTTTTATATATAAGGACGCATCAATTGAAAAATTGCGTCAACCTTTCCGCTCGCTTCGCTCGCGAATTCTTTTAAATTCAAACTTTATGTCGTATAACTGCTGGTTGCCTAGAAAACTCTCAGTTGAAAATCCTGGCTACGCGCCTTAGTTCATCGGCAATTTCAAGTCCGTTAAATGACATATATTTCATGTACTGTTCAGATTTTGTTAAGTCCCGAAAATTTAATATATAACTAGAGAATAAACCCTTCATTTTATTGAAAAACTTCTAAAATCAGTGAGTATCGGGTAGTGTAGTGCAGCATACTTGACGCTTCGTAGCATTGTGTGTTTATTTCTCGGAAGAACGTAAAAAGACGTGTATACAGTTGTCACTTTATTTATTAGTACAGAAGCAATAAGCTTTTTTCTAATCTATATTTTTAAAGCTGGAAGGCCCCACGTACGTATTTTGGGCAGCGTTTCAGCTGTTGTAATGATTGTTTAAGAGACAGCACATATATATGCAAATTAGAACACATGCTTAAAATGTTTTGTGAGCAATATTTAGAGTTGCAAATTTGCAACCGCACGTTGAATAGATTTGTTAATATCCAGAAAACACAACTATTCTGCAACTGTCGAATTTCGATAAAAATCGTTTATATTTCTAGTATTTGTAACACATAGTATTTCAAAATTAATAGTTGACATGTGCTGTTCACCGAAAGCTTGCTGAAATTTGTAACACATAGTATTTCAAAATTAATAGTTGATATGTGCTATCATTAAACACAGTAATCAAATTTGAAAAACTCATTTTACGTTGCAGTATTTCCTTGTCCAGCGAAAGCTTGCTTAAACGATTGTGAAGATTGTAAAGCCGACGCAAGAAATGCTGTAATAATGTCGAGCAGAATAATTATTAATATAATGCGATTCATATTTCAGCAATTATATAAATGATAACGTAGATACCTAAGAAAAATTATTTGTTGTTTCGTAATAACAAATTTACTTTACTATAGTTGTAAACTTCTCGTCATTGCTAATGGCTGGGTTTCCGAAATCTTAACGACAAAATGGTTAAGTCATTGCTTAGCACATACGTAAGTACTAACGCGTACTTAAGTAGGGTTTCAGAACCCCTGCCAATTGACGATAGGTACAATGCACAATTGATTATAACAGCTATGTCATCAGGTTCATGCCTATCAAGCGTGCTTTTTGGTGGTTTGCATCAAACAGCTGTTAAAACCCCGTTTTAAGAATTTCGAGTCAAAAACGCTCAAATAAAGCGTTTATATTGTTGCTAAAATAGCGTTTTGGCCAACACTAAATGTGTTCGCTAAAAGGCAGTTTATTACAATAGCGATTCATTTCAGAGTTTCTGCATTTACACAAATCGTTTTGAAGCATAGTGTTTGAAACAATGTTTTTGACACAATATTAAACTAGAAAAAATGCTCAGCACTTGAGCAAAAAGGGATATGTTTCATATTCCTATTAAAAGTATGGTAAACTAGATCAGCACATTCGCTTGATGTAACCTGGAAAAGTATTAAAACAATAGCGCCAAAATCATGTTAACTATTAATTTTTTCTTAAACATCTTGGGACGCAATATTCTAACATTTAAGTTTTTGACAGGATTTGTTAGGAATTTTCAGAAATTCCTTAGGGTGCGAGACGTGGCTGAGGTATACCGCTCTTTGATTTTGCAAGTAATCGATGTTGCCAGAATACGGTGCGATTTTTGGACTTTTCTATTTGTATTAGGTGAAACAGATAAATAACTCGGGTGGGAAATGCGCATTTATATAATTGTCACAAAGGTAAAAAATAGCCGCTTGGTGGCTTCCGTCACACGTGTTTCACACAAGACCTGCCACCCCAAGTTACTCAGCAAGTATAAAGTTGAAACTCGTCAGCACTCAGCAAAAAGATATTTTCAATTCCTAAAAATATAACATCATGCCATTCGCTTGATGTAACCTGGAAAAGTATTAAGAAGCAATAGCTGCCAAAATCATGTTAATTATTAATTTTTCTGAAACATATTGCGGACAGAAAAATTTCTGTAATATTTTTTGTAAGAAACAGATGCTTTTCTTTTTGAATGCAAAGCCAAATTATTTTTCTGAAATGTAGACAGATGTAGCTTGGAATCCATGAATAGATATTGAAGTTCTCTACAAAACGTATTGAATTTACCTATGGCTTTGTATTACGATACTTAATTGAATTTCATAAGAGCATTGTGTGGCGACATAATGGCTGTTAGAGTTTTGATGACCAATTTTGTTAGATACTTTCTTAACAGACGTCACAAAACGAATCGCAATTGATGCTTTAAAAGGCTCCACTTATAAGTGACTTTTGAGTTTACTCGATTTTTTACCTTAGTGACAAATTATATAAATGCGCATTTCCCACCCGAGTTATTTATCTGTTTCACTGCATAGTCACGACTATTGAAGCTCACAAATCGCACCGTATTCTGGCAACATCGGATTAACTTGCAAAATCAAAGAGCGGTATACCTCAGCCATGTCTCTGCGACCCTAAGGAATTTCTGAAAATTGCTAACAAGTCCTGTCAAAAACTTCAATGTTAGAAATAGATTTGCTGTCCGCAAGATATGTTTCAGAAAAAATTAATAATTAACATGATTTTGGCAGCTATTGCTTTTTATTAATACTTTTCCAGGTTACATCAAGCGAATGTGCTGATCTAGTTTACCATACTTTTAATAGGAATATGAAACATATCCCTTTTTGCTCAAGTGCTGAGCATTTTTTTCTAGTTGAATGTTCATAAGAGCATTGTGTCCCTCAGGCGAAATCATAATGTTATACTGTTAGACCTTTTAAGAATAAGACCAATTTTGTTAGATACTTTTGCCTTAAACAGAGACGTCAACACAAAACAGAATCTAACAATTTTTGTATATGCTTCTAATTAAAAAGGCTCCACTTATAAGTGCTACATCAAAAAAACAGATTCCAATTGTCACTTTTGAGTTTACTCGAATTCCCCTACATACACACTATGAACGGAAGTTTTTTACCTTTGTGACAAATTATATAAATGCGCATTTCCCATCCGAGTTATTTATCTGTTTCACCGCATAGTCACAACTATAAAAGCTCACAAATCGCACCGTATTCTGGCAACATCGATTAACTTGCAAAATCAAAGAGCGGTATACCTCAGCCATGTCTCTGCGACCCTAAGGAATTTCTGAAAATTCCTAACAAATCCTGTCAAAAACTTAAATGTTAGAAATAGATTTGCTGTCCGCAAGATGTTTCAGAAAAATTAATAGTTAACATGATTTTGGACGCTATTGTTTTTTAATACTTTTCCAGGTTACATCAAGCGAATGTGCTGATCTAGTTTACCATACTTTTAATAGGAATATGAAACATATCCCTTTTTGCTCAAGTGCTGAGCATTTTTTCTAGTTTAATATTGTGTCAAAAACATTGTTTCAAACACTATGCTTCAAAACGATTTGTGTAAATGCAGAAACTCTGAAATGAATCGCTATTGTAATAAACTGCCTTTTAGCGAACACATTTAGTGTTGGCCAAAACGCTATTTTAGCAACAATATAAACGCTTTATTTGAGCGTTTTTGACTCGAAATTCTTAAAACGGGGTTTTAACAGCTGTTTGATGCAAACCACCAAAAAGCACGCTTGATAGGCATGAACCTGATGACATAGCTGTTATAATCAATTGTGCATTGTACCTATCGTCAATTGGCAGGGGTTCTGAAACCCTACTTAAGTACGCGTTAGTACTTACGTATGTGCTAAGCAATGACTTAACCATTTTGTCGTTAAACAATTTCGGAAACCCAGCCATTAGCAATGACGAGAAGTTTACAACTATAGTAAAGTAAATTTGTTATTACGAAACAACAAATAATTTTTCTTAGGTATCTACGTTATCATTTATATAATTGCTGAAATATGAATCGCATTATATTAATAATTATTCTGCTCGACATTATTACAGCATTTCTTGCGTCGGCTTTACAATCTTCACAATCGTTTAAGCAAGCTTTCGCTGGACAAGGAAATACTGCAACGTAAAATGAGTTTTTTAAATTTGATTACTGTGTTTAATGATAGCACATACCAACTATTAATTTTGAAATACTATGTGTTACAAATTTCAGCAAGCTTTCGGTGAACAGCACATGTCAACTATTAATTTTGAAATACTATGTGTTACAAATACTAGAAATATAAACGATTTTTATCGAAATTCGACAGTTGCAGAATAGTTGTGTTTTCTGGATATTAACAAATCTATTCAACGTGCGGTTGCAAATTTGCAACTCTAAATATTGCTCACAAAACATTTTAAGCATGTCTTCTAATTTGCATATATATGTGCTGTCTCTTAAACAATCATTACAACAGCTGAAACGCTGCCCAAAATACGTACGTGGGGCCTTCCAGCTTTAAAAATATAGATTAGAAAAAAGCTTATTGCTTCTGTACTAATAAATAAAGTGACAACTGTATACACGTCTTTTTACGTTCTTCCGAGAAATAAACACACAATGCTACGAAGCGTCAAGTATGCTGCACTACACTACCCGATACTCACTGATTTTAGAAGTTTTTCAATAAAATGAAGGGTTTATTCTCTAGTTATATATTAAATTTTCGGGACTTAACAAAATCTGAACAGTACATGAAATATATGTCATTTAACGGACTTGAAATTGCCGATGAACTAAGGCGCGTAGCCAGGATTTTCAACTGAGAGTTTTCTAGGCAACCAGCAGTTATACGACATAAAGTTTGAATTTAAAAGAATTCGCGAGCGAAGCGAGCGGAAAGGTTGACGCAATTTTTCAATTGATGCGTCCTTATATATAAAAACTTGACTTGTGTTGGTTAGAAAAGTGAATCGATCGCTGGGTCCCCAGGTCCACCTTTACCGGGAGCGTAGAATTATTGAGAAAAGTTCACAAGCAAAGCGAGCACAAAGCTAGACGCCAGTATTAAGCCCCTTTGCAGCAGTCGCAAGACGTTTTTTGGTTCAATAATCGCGGAAAACTTACAGCTGTGTGCATTGCCTGGATACGCACCTGAACTTTTTGTCTGGTATACATCCAATTCAAGTGCGATTGCGAACGTTTTCGCGTAAAAACCAATACATTAAACGTAAAACACCTTGCTCACGTCTAAAAAGGTTTCTACTAAACTGAATAGCTTAGGCACTGATTTGGAGTTGGGCTTAGAATTTATCTAAAGATTCACGTACACGATTGAGTCACCAGATACCGCTGGGGATTCATATATATGATCCAGCGCATTCGCGTAAATTTCTCAACTACTATTATTTTTAATATTTAAGGACGAAACTATCGACTTCGGTATACAACAAACTGCTCAAATCGTTGCTAAAATCGATTCAAAAACACATGTTTAAAGTTTACAATGAAAATAAACGATCGCTAAAGTCACAAGGATTCAAAAAGTAAAGATTATGGCTTAGGATAAGCAGAAAGGCGCTTGCCTGAGCCTAAAACTATTTGCAAGCCTTTGCATAAACCTGAGCAAATTTCTGGTGACAAGTTGCGCTTATAGTCCAAAACGGACGATGGAAGAGAGCAAGAAGCCGAACGCAATATTAGCACTATATGATAACAAAATTTGAGGGTTGGATCTTCTTTGGGGAGCCTAAGTTGAGTGGGTCCATCAGATCCGCTAGTGACGCTATATTTTACAGTGACTTTTAAATACATAAATTTTGTTATATTTTGAATAAATTTTGTTACAAATTTTGAGCGTTTTTTCTTTTTGTTACAGAAAGGAACTCAAGCAAGCGACAAAACGAAAATCAAGCAGTTCACTGTGGAAATGTTTTGACTCAACTATTGGTCAGGAGCAATGGTCGTATATTTTCAATAACATAGCAGAATGTGTGATTTCTGGGAGTGTAAGTTACAAGTTCACGTGTTTCGAGATAATGTACATTTATAAACTACTAGATTAGTGCAAAAAGCTAAGCTAAAGTATCAAAAAATCTAATAGGTTTTTTTGTAATTCTGTTAGTATAGATGACTGATTGATAGAATGAATTTTGTTGCGATAACTTGTTTACACAAGGCAAATTTCTGATGAGTAGCATGAGATGAAAATTAACGAAGTAAGCTATAGTTTGCACTATGCTGGCTTGTGTATATTTAGAACAAGTTTTTGGCAAAAACTGAAGTTGTCACGACTATTCGTCGTCCAATAATTCGCCGACCGAAACTTGTAATCCAAAATTTCGTCCACTCGACAACTTGTCGCTCATAATTGTGCTTTAAACTTAGGCTTACAGTTTTTGCTTTACGTTTAGATTTTGGCTTGGAACACTTTCAAGCGATAAGTTGTACGGCGACGAATTATCGTTGATTCAAATCCGAACGCTTAAACTTTAATGCTAACATAAAGCCAAAACTTAAGTCAGAAATCTAAACAGGTACATCTTTTACTATAGAATCAGCGACATTGATTCTGAATTAATTTGCTAATTTTAATGGTAAAATTTAAATCCCGTCGAAAATTACTTGAAAGAAAACGATGAAATAGAATGTTGGTGAAAATATCAGAATGTGAAAACCATCAAGTTTTTGTACTTAATTTTTTTATTTATTTTTTAGTCCGACTGCGCAAACTTAAAAGCGGTTTTAGCTCAAACGCTTGGATCCGACGGTTCGGGCTTGAATTGTTTAGTTGGCATCGGGTCAACGCCGGCTCCGAAGAAATCCCTATCACCTCCAATAGATCTTTGTGAATATTAATTTAAATAATTTATTGTAGTTTTCAAAATCGACGATGTAGCGGAAAATTTTTTCAGTCATTGTCTATAAACCTTTTCAATATAGAAGTATACTATCAGAAACCGCTACGCTGAAGGTGTATGCAAAAGTAAATACACAGTGAGTAGCAAAGGCCGTTTGGCTCTGCAATAATTTTTTTTGACATTACTTTTTTCTAAGTAATCGTGTTTTGGCCTCAACTGTATATCAGCTCCCGACAGCGTAAGTTGTAGGAGAAAGTCCTTCAAACCAAATTGGGTTTGCAAAGTTTACTGGAGTTAATGTAGTATCCGTAGATACATTGGTCCATAAAAGATCAACGGCGGACCGTTTTCCTGCGGGACTGCAATGAAGTAACCGTAAGCTTTAGGCTGTTTTTGTTAGGCTATGGGTTATAGGCTTATATTCACGCTTCGGCCTAGGCTAAGAAATATGCTTATACTATACCTACTGTTACAACCCTGTTCCTTACACTGGCAGTTACATTAAAAAACGTGGTTGAATCAATAAATCTTACCGTTATATATTAGTCTTTAGTCAGTTCAGTTGCCCGAAAGCCATTATGATTTTAACTGCTTTTAAACGTAGATACGAATATTCACCGAAAACAATTTAAATTTTATTCCTGCTAAAAGGGCTCGAAGTTTGGTTTTGGGAGGAGGCCCGAACAAGCTTAAACATAGCGCTGTCTAATGTTCAAGTTAACCTATAGCAAGTTCAAGCTCATCATAATAGAAGCCTATGGCTCATGCGCTGTAGTGACCCGAATAAGAGGGAGGACTGATATTTATTTGGCCTCTCCAGAGAGTACCCACCTTGTTATTCGGTTACGGACTGTTTTTTATTTTTAACCCGCGCTCAGCCCCCTTGGTTATTGATATATATCCGGTACGGCAACTATCCGTTGAATTTAACATTTATTTGTCTTGTGTCAATAGCTTGAGCGATAATGCAAGGTTATACTTAGGAATGTACTTTCAAAACATAAGTACGCTTTAAAGTTTCAAAGTCATCTTTATTTGATCCTGGGGGACTCATTTATGCGCTACAATTATGAATTATTGACATTTATGGATTCTAATTAGGGTTTAGGGACTCTATCCGCTTACAAACTCTTATTAGGGATACGGATTCCTATTGATTGGGGCAAAAAGTAGGGACCCCCTCTTATTCGGGTCGTTACAGTAAAATAACAGGGCGGAACGTTCTTCTACGGGATTGCAATAGAGTAAGCTTAAGCTTTACACTAATTTTTTACTCAGGTTATAGGCTTAGGTATAAGCTCATTCTTAAGCATTGGGTTAGACTCAGCCTTATGCTTAACAATATGCCTTTAGCTTGGCCTAAGGAAATCAAATTTAATTTCACAAAATTTAAATACTTTTAGGATACTCAATTATGCAGTATATTTGATATTAATTAGTTGAAAATTACTCAACTTTATGCATAACAAAACGGATTGGAATAATAAAAGAATAATTTCAAGGTTAAAACAGAAATGATGTGACAATTTAAATTTGCTACTACTACAGACGTAAACAATCACGAATACAAAATGTGAAATATTTACATTTTATCTCAATCTTTCAGTTTTAACTCAGTTTAATTTTTAAACGTATCGCGGTAGGTGGCTTTAGTACCCGTCAAAAACTATTTTGATTTTAGTTATATAACCAGAGTTTTTATAATTTCCAATCCTAGACAATAATATTATGGGATCAAAATCTTGCATGGTACAACAGAGAGGTACCAGTATGTTTATAAATTATTTTTCAACGCAATAATTCACAATTTACAGTTGTGCTTCGTTCATGTAAAGATCCAGGTGCTGAATGTTTTACTGTGGGATTGAGATATAGTAAACGTAAACTTTAGGCTATATTTTGCTTAGAATTAGGCTTAGGTAAAGATCATTCTTACGTTTAGGCTTATGAATATGCCTATACAACTGTTCCGCCCCTGTTCCATACATTGTCATTCTGCTTCGTTTCAGAATATATTTTTTTACAATATTTTGTTGGAAACCGAAAAAGTGATTAATAAAATTTAAAATTTACGTCCGGAATAAAAACTTAATAGCAAACGAAACAGCTGCGCCGCTTATTTGAGTTTGTGTCGCGCAATGATTTGTTTGAAAACTTATTGCTATCTGGTGACAAGTGCTGTATATATATGAGAATAGGTAGCCAACAATATTTCAACACCTACATAAATGAAACAAGCTAAGTAATTAATTTTAAATTAAAAATTTCAAGCTTATATTCTGAAATTGCGTGCCGTGACTCAAAATTTATTACCTTTGCGTGTTTCCGCTATATCACTGGTGTAGTACGATAACGTTCTGGTCACTTTCTCGGAGAGGAAATTGAGAATCGCGAAAATGGTTATGATTTGAAAATTTTAGTTTCCGTAAAGTTGAGAAAACTGCTATTAATAATTTAGTTGATTTTGAACAAAGGTATACGCGATACGAAGCCAGGTGTGGTACGAGTTAACAAATTTATAATTCAAAATTTGGAAATGTGAAATTTTGCTAACAGAAAGCTTTATGCAATTTTGGCCAAGTTTGCTTTTGTTGACAGTTGGCTTTTATCAAACAATGATTGTTTAGTGTATGTTTTGCCAGTGATAGAAATTTGACATAACTGTGGTACCTAACGAATATTTAATTTTGAGAGGTTATATTGATCTTAAAGTGCCAGGCTATTGACGGCCGGCTGTAGCGAGTGTGAACATTTGTTGACATTTCGCAACGTGATAGTGATTTTAAGGCTGTAAAGCCTCTAAAACTTAAAAAGAATCACGTTGATTTTAAAAAAGACTTTGAAAATTGTCCGATTAGTTTATTGTATGCTATTATAATTCTTTTTGTGTATTTATATTAAAGATGGAACGTCCAAGACACGTATTTTGTCCGATTTTTGTAACAGTCAGTATATATGATCGTTATAAATAATGGAACGAATACGTAGATATTGATTTTGGGCGTGGTTATTGGCAATCAATTTTGACAAACTCCCAGAATAAACAAACGTTTTATAATATTGATTTAAGTTTTAACTCATTTTCAAATATGTTGTACACGAGTATTTTAAAGAACAAATCGGTTGAAAAATATTTCTGCAATGTACGACTACGATAACTAGTAAAATTCAAGCAAATTTTACAAGAAATACATGTCCATGTAAAGATCAGGTGCGGAACGTTTTTTGGTGGGTCTGCAAGAGAGGAAACTTAAGTTTTCGACATTTTTTCTAGGCGTAGGTTTAGGAATAAGCGCATTCTTCCACTTAGGGTTAGGCTTAGAAATATACTTATACCATAGTTACGGTGCTGTTTGATACATTAACCGGAATATTAATAGTTTTGGACGTGTACGATGGCTCAAAAGTAAAATTTTGTATCGTATATTCGTATCAAATATAAAATAAATATTATTTTACTATTAAACTGTTAGACATTAAAACGATCAATGAAGTCCGTTTGTGAGAGAACGGCGAACATTTTTTCGTCTTTTCAAATTTTAAAAAGTTGTTAACTGACAGTAAAATACGAATTTTTTCCACCAATTTAAGTATACATTTTTGGAAAGTTTGCGGTTTGGTATTCTTGAAGTTTTTTCAATTGTATCACAAAAAATTGTTGTATTAGCTTTTACTATCGTTTCTTAAAGTTAAACAAGCATGTGTTAAAAACCAGCGAAAAACATCTCGTGACTGGAGCGAGCCAGAAAGCTAAATGCATTTTTATTGGCATAAAAAAAGTAAAAAATTGTTAGGCAAAGAGTTGAGCATTTTGTCAAAATATAATGTTTTTTAGAAAGGAAAACTCTCCCATCGCTACTCCTCTGTATACGCCCACCCGTGCTTACATGCGAAAATTTATCAGCACCTGAGTATAGAAGACAATTTAAGCGGTCATATTGATTTTTGTACCCACAACGTAAATTTATGGTTTTCCAACGAAATTTTCAACCTATGGAGCAGCTAAAATAATTTGGGCGACAGTATTTGAATACCCAAAAGGAAGAAATTTAATTGTCATATTTGGCACAACGACCCATGTTAAAGATTATGGGCGGAATCTTTTACCGAAGGATTGCAATAGGGTAGGTTTAGAGTAATTTTCTTACTTAGGCTTTGGAATAACCCTTCGTCACGCATACACTTTGCTCTTAGGCTTAGGAATATGCTTCTACTACTGTTACGGTGCTGTTCTCTACATTTCCTGGTACAACTATAGTTGATCCGGATCAATTCGCTTTCTAAACGAGTTAACAGAAACGTTGGCGTGGTCAGCGTTTAGCCAGTAGAAATTGTTGGAAAAGGCCACCTGATTTTCACTGAATACAGCTACAGATTCTGCTACTGCTGATGCTGGCGCCACTAATGTATAATTAATGTAATTGAAAATACACCGCATTTCCACTTCATCACAGGTCCAGTGACAAATTTAGCGTCAAATTTAGCACTTGATGGAAACTGTTTTGTTTACGTCTGCGTATATCCTCTTGAGAAATCATCTGTCACAAATAACCTCGGGACACGACTTTGTAGGGCCATTACAGTTTGATGCGCGTGCGACAATTGAGACTTGGCCGGGTGGGACGGTCCACTTCTAAAATATTTTAATATAATAAAATGGTTAACTGGTTAACAACTTACCAGGTTTTAGTGTGCCACAAAAATTGTGCTTGGCTTTTTGATCGGTTCACTCGGAGGTTTGCTCACAGAATATATTGCGCTTTCACACTGAGAAGTTCAAAATGAGCCATAGGTTTTAAAGCTGGAGATTTGAATTGCTTAGAGCAACTGGTTGGTACAAGCAAGAGTGGATGATGTCCACCTTGAAGAAGAGTGTGCAACTGCTTGGGCTGTGCATGGCGCAAAGTGTACCAGCACCGCGTTGCATTTTCGCGCCTGATTTGGGGAAGGGGATCATCGTAACTAAACTTACATAGTAAACATCGAGCTAAAAGTAATGAACAACTCACTAAAATTAAATATTGGTTCAACCTTCCCCCCCAAATAAGGGGGGTAGGCCAAAAACGCAACGCGTGCCGGGTACATTCTTTAATATACAAAATGTACCCAGTTGCACACTCTTGTTATAAAGAGTGATCATCCACTCTTGGTACAAGCAAGGGCTTAGATTGGTATTTCAAAGTAACAGCGACGTCAAGCAACTTTATAAGGACGGATTCGGCACAGGTACTGCAATGATTTCTGACACAGTGTTACATAGACACAAATTGCAGCCCACAATATACAAAATTATGAAAAAATGTTTCTTAAATTGAACTTAATATCAATTTGAGAAGATTATTTCAAATTCAGATTTTCGTTTTGGACAGAACATTCATTTAACCAAAAAACTATCATGTATTTACCTATTTGACGCAAACAACAATGTTTGTCAGACGACCAAAACTGCTACAAATTCTTTAACAGGGGTGTACATAAGGGGAGGGATTCAGGAAATATTACTCTTCTTAAAATTTCTCGGAACACGAAAACGTTTTTAACAGATTTTAGAAGTTTAGAACAACCTTGTGGATGGTGAAGGTCAAAAATACATCCGTACACAACCTTTGTGAACGAAAATCTTGGCTTCAACCAGTTGCATTTATAGAATTCAAAAATGACCATATGTTTTCAAAAACTCAGAATTTTCAATATTTCCTTCACAACGAATATGTACTCTTAACGAAGAGGT